>CM039139.1:20382611-20443206 GCA_022036555.1 Microstegium vimineum
GCTCAGTCGCCTGAATTCTGTCTCCTTTTCAGGCGACGCTTGTGGTCGTTGGATCTTCGTCAAGATTGGTGCGGTGGGTTTGTCTGTTGTTGGGTCTGATGTGAACCCGGCTATCGGGTGTTGGTGTTGTTATCGGGTCCGGACGTTTTCACCCGCTATCATCCACCGAATTGGAAAACAATTCATATTCCTCGAACCGCGCGTCTTCCTCTATCCTCTCCTCTCCTCCTCGAAGCGACGCTAGGCGAACTAGAGCGAACTCCGTCGTCCGCCCCGGCTAGCCGCGTCGGGGGCTCTCCCTCGCCGATTGGTGTGTCGGTCGCCGATTGGTGCTTGTGTAGTGTGGTGACGGTCCATTGAGTTGAGGTATTTTTTGTTTTAATGCCCCCACGGGTTACTGTGTTGGATTAATGAATTGAAAGGTAAAATTGGAGGTTCAGAGGGGAATTCTATAGTTGTTGAGGAACCCCCTTTGAATAATTCAAAGAGTGCAAGGAAATCAAGAGTGCAAATATGTGTCTTTTTTCTGTAATGTTTGTATTGAATAGTTGTTTTGGATCCTTGTTTTTTATTGTGCTAGATAGTAGAAGTCAATTATGAAATATAGTATTGAAGTGACATGTTAGTTGTGATTTTCATTGTTCAGGAAGTGAAAACCTCTAGTTGTGCTGCTGGAAGTGGTATTCCTAATGCCAGAAATGAGGAAACTATCCCCTGCAGTTCCAAAGAAAGTGGAATGGATGGAAATGCATGTATTGCTCCGGATTGTAGTTGTGAGCTCATACTGTATTTATTGCAAGTTATAGTGTTGAGATTCTATAATTATTCTATTTCCTAAACATTCAGGAACAACCTCTGAGTGTAGCTTACTATAATTAATATTTTTCTTCTGTACATTTAGGGACAAGAAAGAGGAAGAGGAAGAGGAAGGGAAAGAATATTACTTCACAGTCTTCCAGCCCTGATAGTTTATCCTGTAGGACTCGACATAGATTATCTAAACGACTTGGAAAATCTCCTTTGAGTGTGATTAAAGATGATCATGTTAAGGTCTATGTTTGTACATTTTATTTATTAAATTGAGTTATGTTATTTGTTTACTGATTTGAGCTTACATTATTTTTATTTTTGATATGATTTTAGGCAAGTGTGCTGGAACATATTGGAATTGGTGGTGCAAATGAGAACCCTGTAATTGTTGAAGACCCCACAGTCCAAATTAGTCAAGGTGCAGCTAAACGTCAGAAGCTCAAACTTACAGTGAGTATATGTTTGCAATGTTTGTATGGTTGGTACTTGACTATTTTGTATTTTTCTTCTGTGTTAGATGGTTGATGATTTCAGTGATAGCATAATTATCTAGTTTATTAGTTGTATAGCAACTAAGATAATCATCTATTCATTTATGTGGACACGCATTGCTGTTCTTTTGCAACTAAGATAATCATCTATTCATTTATATACTAACTGTATAAGTTGACAAGTAATAGTTGACAACTATTTTTCATTTTTTGTTTCCAGTCCAAAGAGAATGTCAAATTAGATGCAGTGCAGAATAACCAAATTGCTTCTAGTCTAGATGCATTGTTATCAGAGGCAAAGGATATTCCCTGCAATTTGAATGGAAGTGAAGTGGCTGCAAATACTGCTCCTACTTGTGCTCCTTGTGGTTAGTAACTTTCTAAAATCTACATTTACTAATAGTAAATTGCATATTTAAATTTATGCAATCATGGTATATGAGTTCTGTAATATTTATTTGTGTAACCTATAAGTTTGAATATTCTTTACCAATTTCCATTTCCTTATGCAGGAAAAACACTTGTTAATAAACCATGTACCACAAAAAACCCCTTCTTTAATAGCCCAAGTGTACCATCATTTAGATTGTTGGATGATGAGGATGATTTAGGAAATCATGTCGAGGATCCAAAACTAAGGCGTCCTGTTGGTATGTCATCTGGTACAACTTGTTGTAGTGATGGAGAAAATTTTGTGACTCCAGGTCCTGTATCAAATGATATGCATCATGAAGTCAATTGTGAGGTATAACCATTTTCATTTTTTAATATATTTTTTTCTTCATAGTGCTTATGTAGTTGTTTTTTGGCATAGAGGTGTGCATGCAAATGTATGTTTGGAATTACTTTTGTCTGTTTTTTCATTAGTCTTTATACTAGAAGCTTATGAACTTACAATTTTGGATAGGTTCAATCTGAAACAATTATGGAGCACACATTCTGGGAAGGATCTGATGGAAATGGTTGGATTTTTTTAAACCCGGTGATGCCTCATGGACCATTTGGAGGCAGTAATGTGAGCAGTAAGGAAATTACTGCCTCTGAAAAAACTGAAGAGGGAGTGAAAGTGCAATCAAGCCCTAAAGTGGGTTTTGGTGACATGACAACATATTTAGGAAACTAATGAGACTTTGTGAGTATGACAAGCAGGTTAAACTTAAGGAGGTTGATGAACAGGTTGGCGGACCCCCCAATTACAAAAGTGCATGGCAACAAGCTCAAAGGGTTTAAATTCTTTTATACTTTGAATTTGAGTTAGGTATGTCGTACTATTAAGAGGGATTCAACACACATGCCAACAAGTGAACCAAATGCATCTATCCTTTTACATCACACATCCACATATAAAGAGGGAAAATCAGCCAGCTTATTGAAGATCAAATCTTTGTTGTTCTGCCCAGGCCAGCAGTGCCGGGCTACAGGCCGGCACTGCCGCGACTTGTTCAGTCGGTGGGCAGTAAGGAGGTATTTCATACCCCTTCACTCACCCCCAACGACTAGTTCTGTCATTCACTCATTCTTACTTCGAAAGAACAGAAAGAGAAGCTTCTCTCTTGCTCTCCCTTCTCCCTTGGTGCTCATCCACTCTCCTTCATTGATTTCCAATCATTCTTTGAGAGATTGAGCCTCCAAGCTTTGAGAAGAAGCCTCTCCCTCGGATCTTCACTCCTACAAGCATTTGGTTTGCATGGTGGCCGGCGATTTGAGTTCTTTACTCTTGGAGCTTTGCTCCTAGCCGGCTAGAGGTTGCCCTTGAGCTTGCCTCCTTCGTGTGGCATTCTAGGGAAGTTTGTATCACCCATCATTTGCTAATACACTTCTCTCATCTCAAGGGTTCATTCTCTTGACTTGAGACCGAGGAAAGAGCTAGCCTTTGTGGTGAGCTTGAGCCTTGTGTGGCACACCTCAACAACGTGGACGGAGGCAAGCCTTGGTGGCGAGCTGAACCACGGGTCAAATCTTATGTCATTGTGTGCTTGTTACTTTACTTTCATATATCTTATGTGCTAGGTGATTTCTAGGGTTTGGACCCGATCTACTCGGTGGGTGTGTTGCAACCACTTTCAAGTGGTGCTAGAGGTTTCCTACACCTCTAGAAAGGTTTCTATTCAAGCACAATTTGCATTCTCAGTTTTTATTTTGAATTGTGCATTTATCTGATCTAGTGACCAACACTGCTGCCCTAAGTCCAGCAGTGTCGGCCACCCCGGCAGTGCCGACCTCTCTGCTAACAGAAACTTGTCAAGTTGTTTTAAACAAGCCTATTCACCCCCCTCTAGGATAATCAGGTCCTTACAGGGAGAAAGAAATGTCAATGTTGAAAATGTAAGCTTGTTTGTTGGATTATGTCACACCCGGTTTTAAGAACAAAACTAGATTTACACCATATGTGAGCCTAGGAAGTCAAATCTCACATATATCCACAAATTAAGGTGATATCAAAAGACAATACTTTAATACATAACATATAAGGTCAAAGGATAACCTCAACACAGTGAACAACGGAAAGACGACTTCGAACTTCAGGTGAAGACTCCAACTTCACAGGGACAACTGACTGGTTGATCACAAGCCTAACTCCTTTAACTGTTGCTCTTTGCAATCTGATATGGTTGATAAGGCAAGGGTGAGAACTTAAAGTACTCAGCAAGAATAACATAGGGTTATGAAGCTCAAAAGGCTGACACTGGCTTACTGCGGTTGCTTTTAACTTGGTCAAGTTTCACCAACACTTAACTTTAGTTATGCATACCCAGTTTATAACCACATGATAAGATTAATAAACAACATTAGTAATTAAGCATTAAACAACATGATCATCTACACTGTGAGTTTTCCAGGCCGCTCGTGACCGTGAGCACGGCTATCCGAGTAAGCGGTAACCCAACTATGAAATCCATACCAACTGCGTCCCACTTCCATTCAGGTATCTTCATCGGTTGCAACAGTCCTGCAGGTCTCTAATGTTCTGCTTTAACCCTCTGACATGTATCACATATTACTACATATTCTGCCACGTCACGTTTCAATCCAACCCACCAGTACTTCTTTTTAAGATCTAAGTACATATTAGTGCTTCCAGGATGTACCGAGTAGGTTGACTCATGAGCTTCTCGCATAATTGTCTCTCACATAGACTTGATGTCGGGGACACAAATCCTCTTTCCATACCACAATGTACCGTTATCATCTAACCGGAAACCGGGTGGTCTTCCTTCCTTCATGTTCTGCAGATTCTTATCCTGCCATTGTCCTTCACAAATCTCCTTCGCTAGTGTAGGCTCCACTACCATCTCCATAATATTAGCGACAATGCTCAAGTTGAGATGCTCAAGTTCAGCACACAACTTTTTAGGCATAGATATTGTCCGAATCTCATTAGCATAACTCTTTCTGCTAAGAGCATCGGCCACAACATTGGTTTTACCAGGATGATAGTGAACATCTAAGTCTTAATCAGCTCCAACCAACGACGTTGCCTCAAATTCAGATCTGATTGAGTGAAGATATACTTCAAGCTCTTATAGTCGGTGTAGACGTCACACTTATGACCAATAAGATAGTGTCTCCATATCTTCAATGCATGAACCACAGCTTCTAACTCCAAATCATGAGTCGGATAATTCAACTCATGTTTCCTCAGTTCCCGCGAAGCATATGCAACAACTCTTCCTTCTTGCATAAGCACACAACCCAAACCAAGATGAGAGGCATCACAATAAATAGAGAACTTCTGACTCAAGTCTGGCAAGGTCAACACAGGAGCTGTAGTCAATCTCTTTTTCAATTCTTCGAAATTAGACTGGCACTTCTCGGACCAAACAAACTTGGCATCCTTCTCAAGCAACGCGGTCATAGGTTTAGCTAGCTTAGAAAATCCTTCAATGAACCTTCTATAATATCCAGCTAAGCCAAGAAAATTGCGAATCTCACTGACATTGGTTGGGGGTTTCCAATTCAGTACATCTTCCACCTTACTAGGATCAACTGATATACCTCCGTTAGACACAACATGACCAAGGAAAGAAACTTCTTTCAACCAAAATTCACACTTACTTATTTTAGCATACAACTGGTGCTCTCGAAGCTTCTGTAATACCAATCTCAAGTGTTCAGCATGTTCATCATCGTTTTTGGAGTAGATCAGAATATCATCAATAAATACCACCACAAACTTATCCAGGTATTCCATAAAGACCTTTTTCATCAAATACATGAAGTATGCAAGTGCATTGGTAAGACCGAACGACATCACCGTATATTCATACAACCCATACCTCGTAGTGAATGCTGTCTTGGGAACATCTGAAGCACGGATCTTCAACTGATGATAACTGGACCGAAGATCAATCTTGGAGAACACGCAAGCACCCTTCAATTGATCAAACAAATCATCGATTCTGGGCAAAGGATACTTGTTCTTGATAGTTACCTCCTTTAGTGACCGATTGTCAACGCACATCCTCTGGCTGCCATTTTTCTTACCCAGAATTACTAGTGCACCCCAAGGTGAAGAACTAGGACGGATAAAACCTTTATCCGACAACTCTTTAATTTGTTTCTTAAGTTCTTCTAATTCTTTTACTCCCATCCTGGCATATTTTCCGGGAATACATCTGGAAATTCATCCACAACCCTCTCTGTTGGGTTGTCATTCTCCTCAAGCTGGTTGACGGTGGCTGTCGGTGGACGTTGCATAACCACATCAACACTAATCTTGAACAAAGGTAAATCATCCTTGGTAGTGACTTTTCATCATAGGGATAACCGATTCTTCCAAGCAAGATGATAGAGAGTTGAAACCTTTGTCTTTGTAACTTCTTCAACTTGGCTACCCCCCTTAAGAAGAGACAACTAAGGGACTCCAAAGGGTAGTTTGCATCTTCTTTTGAGTTAAGTTGATGGTCATCAAGAGGTTCCGACATCCCAAAGAAGTTCATGTGGGAGGGTATGAATCCACAACTCGATTTTCCGAGCGGACAGGAAAACAACAACAGAGTAAAACGGTCATACTTGTTCCGTTAATCCGATGAAGTTGTAGTTTAGACCATTGGAAAGGTTATAAAATTATCTACAACTTCCTTATAACACACTTCTCCAGATTCTGTTGTTGAGGTAGTCGAAAACAGCAACCAACCGAAACTGTTCCAGGCTTCAAGCAGCACAACTGTCTCCTTGTGAATTTTGTATCTCTCAAACCATAACAGATTTGAAGGTGATTCTTGAAGTCAGCGAAAGGTGCAAAAGCCTACTTTTGTCCAGAACTTTTCCATGATTTTTAACTTCCCCCAAACAGAGATATAAGGTGATAAGGACAAAATGCTCCAGAGAAGTTATGATAGAGACAACAGGAGATAAGATGATAGCGATAGATTGTGACAGGATCGGGAAAACAGGAGACAAGAGAACCCAACTATTTACAGCCTTAGGTCTATAGACTAAATGAAATTGTGGAGAAACCCCACAAGATCATTGCACTCATTACAAAAACTCAAATCATGCATTATCATAAAGACAATCATCCAAACACTAAAAGTTCACAAGACACACAAACTTGACTCGACTTTGCTACTAACGTTTTATTACACAAGGGCATAAACTCCTATCTCTTAAACACGGTGCGACTGCAGTGACATCCAGGGTAGCATCTCTTGCGTGGGGTAGAGCGAGACACATCTTCTACTATGTTGATCTTGGGTAATCCAGCACAACTTCTCTAATCATCAATCTCATCAAGAGCTTCTTCGTAGTGTTGCCTCAACTCTGACAACTCTAGTTGACTATCTTCCAACTTTTGGTGGAGGGCTTGGATGGTCAAGGCCATCTCCTTTACTTGTTCATTCTGCTCTGACTGAGGGTCATCCATTACACACTGAAAACTTCCTGGTGGACGTCGAGGAAAGTATTTCTGCTTGACATCTTTTAGGTCTTCATAGTGTTTTCCAAGGTATACCAAAAGAGCTTGATGAGCAACATCCGATATACCAGCTTGCATACTAAAACGATCTGCGAGAGATGTGTGAATGGATTCCACCATCCTTGAACCAGTAATCAGACTACACATTGTGACATGTGCCTCTATGCTCCAATGGCTCTCGTACTTAGGATGAGTCCAAACAGTGCATTTATACTCCACCATGGCTTGTCGATTAGGGTAGTGGTCTTGCAACACTTGCATGAGTCTAAGGTGGAAGAAAGCTTCACTGCTATAGAACGTAGTAATGTACTCCTTGTGCCAACAAGTGTGTTGAATCTGAGCTTCCGTGAAAGCTTGACTTCCTTCACTGAGACATGGTCTTCCAAAGTTGTTGCGAGCAGCTTTCTCATGACGAACCATCTATTTGGATAGAAGGGAAAAAGATGAATCAAGACAAAGTTCTTATAAAAGAATAGAGAAGGAGGGAGCATAATTTTTAAGAAAATATCAAGGAAAAAGGGAAAGCAAGAATTAGACAAGGTTAAGAGCTTACTACAATGACCAGTTCTATCTAGGCTTGCGCCCTATAGTCAGCATTGCTTTGATACCAATTTGTCACACCCGGTTTTAAGAACAAAACCAGATTTACACCATATGTGAGCCCAGGAAGTCAAATCTCACATATAGCCACAAATTAAGGTGATATCAAAAGACAATACTTAAATACATAACATATAAGGTCAAAGGATAACCTCAACACAGCGAACAACGGAAAGACGACTCTGAACTTCAGGTGAAGACTCCAACTTCACAGGGACAACTGACTGGTTGATCACAAGCCTAACTCCTTTAACTATTGCTCTTTGCAATCTGATATGGTTGATAAGGCAAGGGTGAGAACTTAAAGTACTCAGCAAGAATAACATAGGGTTATGAAGCTCAAAAGGCTGACACTGGCTTACCGCGGTTGCTTTTAACTTGGTCAAGTTTCACCAACACTTAACTTTAGTTATGCATACCCAGTTGATAACCACATGATAAGATTAATAAACAACATTAGTAATTAAGCATTAAACAACATGATCATCTACACTGTGAGTTTTCTAGGCCGCTCGTGACCGTGAGCACGGCTATCATGATAGATTTACACTCTGAAGAGGTTACACACTTTACCCACAAGCCGTGTCGCCCACATGCCCGGGTTTGCAACTCCCAAAACACTTCCAAGGTGAGCGGGCAGGGAACACTATGAAGTCTTTCAAAATCCCTTTCTAGCATGTAGCGGACGATACAGACCCAATGCAAATGGGAATATGGGACACCCCAATGGTACCACCCGCAGCGGTCCCCATACAAGCTATACCCCATAACCAGCTCGGCAAAGGTGCCTTTGACGAACCACAAGCATGCTAGTCCAAACTTCATACTTAACTAAAGCCAGAGCCATTATAGCACTCGTGGTTGCATTTAAGTCCCAGCTTTTGCCCTACAGTGGGGTCCTATTCCATGTTGCTATAAAAGCCAATTTTATCTCATAGTTGCATAAATCATTAGTCAAGATTCGATTCAATATTCATCATGTAGAGCATAGCAAAGCTACCCATATGCATAGAAAACCCATGCCGACAAGGTACAAGGTAACAAGCTATGGTATAGATCTAAATAGGAATCAATTTAGACACATGCAATATGATTAGATGAATTAAAGTGAATAGGTAACAAGGATGATCCTATGTTAAACTTTCCTTAAACTCTTAGATCCTTTCTTCACTTGATTCTTGATCTTCTGATGACTTCTTCTTGATCTCCACGTAAATCTTACCGATTGGACAAGATCATAAACACCACACAAGCATCTGAACAATCATACAAAGCATACAATATATCTACTTCAGAACAATACACCAATCAATGAAAAAGATTTAAAAGAAGTCTACGTGTTGCTACGATCACGTAGACGCGAGAATCACGCTAATCGGATCTATAAAGGAAAAGAAACGTCTATCAAAGATTAGCTTTTATAAGAGAATTAGACTTCATTTATTTTATTTATAT
The DNA here is from genome assembly GCA_022036555.1 of Microstegium vimineum. Lineage (NCBI taxonomy): Eukaryota > Viridiplantae > Streptophyta > Magnoliopsida > Poales > Poaceae > Microstegium > Microstegium vimineum. The sequence continues at coordinate 20,391,885 of CM039139.1, forward strand.
ATAAAGCACATATTGGATACTTCAGAGAAATACCCAAATTAAGTTAAGTCACATTACATTTGCTTTGTAAAAACAAGATTAAACTAAGTATGTTGTGTTTTATGAAAAGCCAAGGTGGAAAACCCTAATTGATTTTAATTGGAAAACCATTGATGATATAGATTAATCAATTATAATTTTATTTCAGAGAAGAAAACATATTTAATATTGTTACTAACAGGTAGATCTTATCGTTACGAAACCAACGCAACTCGAACGGGACAAAACGGATCTAAAACGAAGAAGATATAGATTAAACAAGATTTTGAAAAGGGCAAGATTAAAGCTATAAAAGAATTATTTTACTTTGATTTTCAAAAGTAATTAACATAGATGAAATCTATACTACTGGATAGAGCATAAAACTACGAATCTAACGCAACTTGGACGGGTCGATTTGGATTAAAAACAAAGAAGTTATAGGGTTTTGAAATCAGATGGCAAATCTGTAAATAGGGATTTTCATTTAAATCCGAATTAAACAGATCTAAAAAGAGAATACGCTTTTCAGAGGGGAAAACGTAAAGCTGAAAACCGCTTTGGACGGCGGGTTGAGAGTCAGAGAACCCGAGGGTCTCTTTAGTAAAACTACCACCCGAAGGGGTATCTTTGATCAGTGGCCATCGGATCTGATCTGATCGGTTCAGATTAGAAGAGAGAGAGGAGAGGGCGGCGCTGTGGCCGGAGCAGGGCGGCGCACGGCGGCGGCCATGGCCGGTCGAGCCCGAGCTCGTCGGCGGGGGTCGATCAGGGGCTCGGGTGCTCGGTTTTCAACTCCGAGGGCACCGGGAGAAAGAGGAGAGGGAGGCGAGCTCGCCTGAGAGCTCGAAGGGGGTCGAGGATGGTCGGGAAGGACCGACGGCACGGAGCGGCGACGGCGGAGGTTCTGCGCACGGCGGCGCGAGGTGATTAGAGGCTAGGGTGCTCGGTTTCGCATGAGATTAGGTCGGGGAGCGAGAGGGTGAAGCCGCGAACTTACCTAGATGCTCAGAGAGGCTCGATCGAGGGCGGAGGATGGCCGTCGACGGCGGACAGCGGTGGCGGAGTCCCTGTGCACGATGGCGAGGTCAAACAGTGCACAACAGAGAGAGAAAAGAGAGAGGGAAGGTGTTATGCGACTCCGCAAAGACGATGCAAGGGTCGGAGAGGTTTACCGCGACCGGAGTTGCGCGGAACGGCGGTGGGGGAGCTCTGCGCGGCGGCGGAGCTCTGCTCGGCGACGCTGCTGCGATTGCGAGGTGATGCGGTGGGAGAAAAACGGCGCGGGGCGGTTGCTATTTATGGCGGCCGGGGACAGAGTCCCACGCGGCTACGACGCGTGTGCGCGGATGTCGCGTGACGGTTGCGGACTCGGCGGCGCGCGGCGTGTCCGGCTCGGACTCAAGGAAGGAGAAGGGAGAGGGGCTGACACGCGGGCCCGTGCTGTCAGCCGCACAAGGGAGGAGGAGAGGGCGCGGGCGAGCTGGGCCGGCCCACGCGGGAGAAGAGGAGGGAGAGGGAACAGGCCGGGTGTTGGGCCAGACAGACCGAAAGAGAGAGAGAGAGGAGAGGGTTTCGGCTTTCCTTCTTCTTTTCTTTTTATTTTCTTTTTGCAAATTGATTTTCCAAAAGATTTTCAAAAGGAGTTTTGAAATATATTCTTTTGAGTTTTGTAAACCAAGCAACACAAAGGAAATAAATGCAGAGGCATGCTATGCACATACAAGTTGAACCCTAGCATGTGATATTAGTTTTAGTTTTATTTATTTAATTCTATGCTCACAAAAATAATTTGAAATAAATCAAATTTAAGCAAATACAAATCTAATTTCTATTTTCAAATTTTAGGGTGTTACAGATTATATGTTGTGAAATATCTTGTGATCTCTTTTCTGTTTCTGATATGGTAGTATTATTTTTTGCATTAGGACACTCTCCACATGGTGTCCATGCCTTGGACTGAATATTCTGATACTGCCGAAGCTTCAACTGCTGCTGTTCCCCTAGCTGTAATTAGTCGTTCTGGAGAACATTATGAATTTGTAACTCATACTGTATAATTTATTGGTTCTGAACCTTTGTTATCTGGGATAATTTGCTGGTAGCACTTTTTTTGTGCTACAAACTTGTGTTGCAGAGTTTGCATGGACAGTTCTGATGGTTCTGTTTGTGTTTTTCCTGTTAAGTGAAGAATCAGTTTAGTTGAATAATTTTGAATTTGTATCATCTATGCACTTTATTGGCTCTAATGTTGTGTGTGTGTGTGGAATATTTGGACGTCCTTATTTTGTACCTATACTTGATTTGGTTATTGTTTTGTAAAAAATTAGCAGGCACCTGTTGCAACACCTCTTCCATGCCCTCGATCTGTTGCATTAGTTGGTCAGCCTTCTGTTTCTGTTCACAGTAATGGATTATCAGACAATTCTAAGACTTTGTCAAGTGAAGATGGTGTTCAAAGTTGTTGGAACTCTTCTAGTGGAAAGTTAGTTGTTCATCATCCTAGGAGGCTTATAGTCCCAAGCGAATATAAGCAGAGTCCTTACATGAATCCTCAATCAAAGATAAAAGTGTCCAATCATGAGATGGCCGTGTATGGTGTCTTACTGAGGATGGAAGAAACTGAATGTGCAGAGTAAGTTTGAAATGTTTAATAACCTCCTTATGGAGGGAGGTAATTTCATTCATGTGTATAATGTTTTGCATGAATATTTGTTGGTATGTATAAACTTTTTTCTATTTCAGTTTTGCAGCAATTGATTATGAGCATGTGGTTGTCAGATTAAATACACTTGCAAGTTCTCTTAAATCTCAAGGGCAGGTTCACTACTTTGTAGTGAATGCTTTATGCAAATTACTATTTCTCAGGAGACACCCCAAGGATTCCTACAAGCATTTCTTCTTTTCAAAAGTTGGAGTAAGTATGATTTTTGTTTTGTCAGCTACTTGTATTGTTGTAAGCATTTCTTCTCAGGTTCAATACTTTTTTTAAAAGTTGGTCCAAATTACAAGACACTATGATCTTTACTTGTCCATCTACCATAACTGATATGCTCTTGTTAGTGGCAGCCATAACTGAATCCAGCAGCCGATATATCAGTAATTGTTTCTTGTGTAGCTTGTGGTAACTCAGATTTACCATTATTGCTTGTTACTTGTGTTAGTAGTCCTAAATTTTTTGTCATGTTATGCTTGTGCTAACTCAGTTTTTCCATTGTTTCTTGTTAGTTGTGTTAGTAGTTCTAGATTTTGTCTCTTGTCCTTCCATAAAAAAGAATTGTTTCTTGTGTTGCTTGTTTTAACTCAGATTGACCATTGTTGCCAAGCATTTGTAGTAAGTTGTATTGGAAAAGAAAATTGATTATTTTGTTTTTGAAAGGATTATCTTATTGGGAATCATGGTCGTGATGATGACAAAGAAAAAGCGCTATATGACACAGCTGTTAGATGCTTCAAGGGCGCTAACCATGCAAGGTCCTTATCACATAGCAACTACGTAAGTTGTGTTTAATATCACACATGTGTTAGTTGCTTTAAGAATGTATTGTTTTTAATTTGTTTTTTGTTTTCTCAGCTGTATTTTTGTAATTCTTTTCCGTGATCGTTGGTATGTGGTAGTTGTTTATATTAGTATGAGATGGTGTATAATTTTGGATTCATACACACTACACTTTGCAGGAGACTCAACTTTCCATAAGGCTGTGAAAGATGAATTTGTAAGTATGAGCATAATATTTTTTTGCTTTTTTATTTGTTATAATGTAATGGATAGTTTTATCTTAATTATGAGAAATATTGAAAGGTACTGTAATCTATTTCGTTGATCAAATTTGTAGATAGAGAACTTGTGCACTGTATGGGCTGAAGTGGTGAAGATTGATTTTGGTTTCCGTGGATATCTTGTTTTCTTTGCAGATGTATATCAGCAATCTGAAAAGTAGGTGAAGTAGATAGTGTTTTAAAATCTGTTAAGCAACATCTTTTCTCCATTAATTTTATCTGGTGGTTTTAATATTAGTTGTGGCCTAAATGTTGTTCTGTTTTGTATGTAGCATAATGAATGATAGTGGTATCTATGCTATGAAGAACCTAGAGTACTTTGAAGTGAATGTTAACATGAGTGAAAAGTATGGTGAAGATGATATTGGGAACCTCCGCATCAAGTATGTGAATGATATGATTTTCAATGAGTTCAACCGTTGATGGACAGTCTAAAGTTAGGGAGATAATAATTTTTTCAATATCATTTTCTTTAATGTATCTTCATGCATTGAGTATTTGAATTGTTTTATTTTTTCTGTTTTCAGGCCTATGGCATGTTGGAGCAGGGAGGATGATCTGTGTAATTTATTTAGAAGTTTTTGTTAGGCTTCATGTTATATAGTTGTTATGGTTCATGCTATAAGTACACTGGAGTTTGTAATGAATCAGCTATGTTCATTTGAATAGGTGGTAGTTAATTGGTACTCGATATTAATGTGTTATGTTGAGGTTAAACTATACTAAATGATATTAGTTTTGATCTGTATTTCTGTGATCTGTCTTTCTATAGAAAAAGAATTGTTATTTTTGTAAATTGATTGTGCTTTGTGCTAATTTGTATTTAAATATCTGTGATATGTTTTTCTATAGAAATAGAATTGTTAATTTTGTTAATTGATTGTGCTTGTGCTAATTTGCTTTTAAATTTCTGTGATATGTCTTTCTATAGAAAAAGAATTGTCATTTTTGTTAAATGATTGTGCTTGTGCTAATTTGCAGTTTAATTTATGTAAGATGTCCCTTGTTGTTTTGTGCTGTTTGATTGTGATTGTGGTTTTGCAGTTTAAATTATGTTTTATTTCTTTGCATATATATATTCTGATCTATTTTTTATCTAAGCTTTAGGTTTCATAGATAGGAAATGTAAAAAAGTTTTTAACTCCGCCTATGGTGGTATATTTTTTGTGTGCCATTGTAGCAGGTCCCAAGCCCTGGTAAAGGAGGAGGGTTGTTTTTTCTTTGTGGTTGAATTTGTATACTGTGTGTAGGTTTTTTTGTAGTTTTGCATGTCATTGAATCAGTCAGTCTTGCTGGTTTTATTTGTTTTCTCAGCTACAACTTTTACTTCCGATCCTTCATCTGATGTATCTATTTTTGGATTCCTGCTTTTGTGGTTGTGTTTTTTTTGTTTGTCGCATGTTATGACTGTTTCCGATTAATTTTGACCACTCGTATTCCTTTTATTTAAGTATTAGTATAGTGAGTTGCAGTAGAGTAGAGTTGTGACAGTATTCTTTATTCTTTTTGTTGTAGATGGATCGTTTGTTGGAAAAGTATACCATGCCACTGAGGAATGTTTCTAGTTATGTGCTTGAAGTTCTAGGTCTCAATGTTGGTGATCAGAATTGTTTGCTGACAGTGAAATTCAATAGGGTTAGTGTTGTTGAAGACAGAGTTATGACAGTGGCTCGGACTTTGAAACACCTTCATGGTCCTTTGTTTCTTCAGAGTTTCAAGTTCTGTCTTGATAAGGAAGATAAGGTTGTGTATGTTTTTGCTTGTCAGAGTGATATTCCTTCTCAGCTTTGTGCTTGGAGAGTCTTGGTTGGTTTCGATCTGTTGATATATGTAAAGTCTCTTGCATTGGTATACTAGAAGGCTCTATCCAATCATTCAGGGATATTCCATACAGAATGCATGTAAGTTTTTATTGTGTTTAGTGTTGTCTATTTTGTATTTTGTTTGTTATATTCATGTTTTGAGTTATGTTTTTTTGGTAGGGTGTTTTTGCCAAGAATTCACTTGCTCCTGATGCATCAGTTCCGTTCACATTAGCCAATGAAGTGGTTTCGCTGTTTGTTGTTGAGTATTTTGGCTTAGCTCCTGGTGACCAAAGTCGTTTAGTTGCTGCTAAAGGAGTTGGCAGTGTGAAACTAGTTTCTCGTGCTATCAAGTAGAACCGTGGCGTACAATACATGTGCACATGTAAGTTTGTTTTGGATTCAACCAATGGGACTGTCTATATTTTGGTGATTGATGAAGCTGATGCTAACATGATGGTTGGACGTTCTTGGAAGGTTGATGGCAAAATAATTTGTTTGTACCGCATTCTGAGTTTATCTGTGGAGCTGCAGAAGAGGATTCCTATCAGAGTGTTGTGTGTGATAGAATTTTTCCTCAGACCCGGTAGTGTGCAGTGCATGTTTTATTGAGTTTGATGAGGTTATCTTTCTGTAATCTCAAGATGTTAGTTGTTTCTTATTTTTTAATGCAAGTCTTTTGTTTGGACTGTGGTTTGTAATAATTTATATTACTGCTACTATTTCTTATATTAATGTCATTTGTTTCATGATTTGTTATTTTGGATAGGTAAAAAAAATGTTAAAACGTTTTTAACTCCGTCTATGGTGGGGTAACTAACAGTGTCCCATCATAGCAGGTCCCAAGTCCTGGTAAAGGAGGAGGGTTTTGAATTACTTTTTGTTGTTTTAATTTTTTTTTGTTGTTTAGTCTTAGTGTTCCATCATAACTTTTTTTTCCAGGTTCTTGTTTTCTTGTGTTACAACAAAGAAGTATCTGCATTTAGGTTATTCTTCTTTTTTATATAGATTGCATTAAGGTTTCAGTGTGTAATAGAATTCAGATTATTGACTGATAGTGTAGGATTTAGATGTTCCTGCATACCAAGCCTTTTGATGTTTAGTCAGGAATCATATATTGAGGGAGGAAATTAAGGTAGATTTTAGCCTTTAGAAGGCACATTGATAGTATACTTGTTTGCTTGGTAACCCATGCAACAAATATTAAATTTGCATAATTACAATCAGATACAAGTCCAATTGCAGGTTTTTGGTGTTGCAATTATAGTTCTATGTATACACAATTGTTTTTCCTAGTTTCTGTGTGTTTGTGTGGGTTGTTTGGTTTTTTGAGGGGGTGGGGGGTGGGGGCAGACCTTTTATTTCATTTCTGAATTTTTGCACTTCTCCTAGGCGAGGAATATGGATGAACAGAATAAGTGGTATAGTATATGCTGCTATGTTACGTGCTTCATTGACTGCTGCGAGAGGTCATGCCTTTAAAGATAAAGGATCAGGTGATGTCTATTTGTTTGTATTGTGTTTTACACTTGTCTTCCGTTACATTTATATACACTAAGGCAGTTCTGTCACCTCTCTAGGCATCTAAACCAAACAAACATGTACTTCAGTTACATAATTGCAATCACAGAAAATATAAATTGCAGGTTCTGGGTATTGCAATTACAGTTGTATGCATATGCAATTGAAGGTCTGAACATAATTTAATTTAAACTTGTATCATGACATTCATTACATAAATTACATATATTGATTGAGCACATGGTTCGTTCCATTTGATAAATTTGGCTTTCATCTTTTGTTGCAGTCTTTGTCAACTGTTGACTTGTCTCTTCTTACTTTTCTTTGTTGCACTTGCAGTTGCATTGTTGCTGTCAGCATCTCCTACATCATAATATATGAAGACAGTTAGGTAAGCATAGATATAGCTGATACATTTGAATATAACATAAATATTTACTTGCTTTACCTTTCTGTGTGTTACATGATTTCCTTTTCTTGCCCTTTGAAGGCACTGGAGGAAGGTGCTTATTTTTGCATGTCTTGATGTTGTGCCCTCCTTGTCCACAATGTGTACATGTAAATTTGTTTTTGGCTTTGGTTAAGATGTCTTCAACTATTCCTATTTGCCTTCTCACTGTTTTGGGTCTTCCTCTTTTCTTAGCATTATCAGGATCTTCTAAGAGTACCGTAGCACTTTGTTGAGCAGATTGTGATAGATTCAGTGGTCCTTCGTCTGTGTCTGTTGGTTCATTGAGTTTTCTTTGCATTCGTTCTGCTTTTTCTAGAACATACTTGAATGTTTCCATCGTTCTTGATCCATCTGAAGCCACACTGCTCAATTTGTTTGACAAGATGTTATGCCTAAGTTGTTTGCTCTTCTCAATCTCAATTTCTGGTACACTATTCTCCCTTCTGAACTATTTTCTGTCCTTAGTCCTCCATCTTTCAATGAGATACTTGTCATCTAGCTCAAATATATTTAGGTTAGTGAGCACCTTGATGATATGGCAGCATAATATTCCATCCTTTTGGAATTTGCAACATAGACACTTATATAGTTTCTGTGGCAAGTCCAGTGTGAAAATATATTTCCTTGTCCTGTAATCATACTGTCTATTGCTCTCAGATTTGAAGACTGCATATATTGTTTGTTTCCTGATTTCTTCAGCTATGTACTTGGTTGCTAATGTGATCTCCTTTTTAAATTTGAAGAATATTTTCCTATTGTACAACTTTGCTCCTTGTCTTTCAAACTCGTATCCTGTACTGCACCAAGGCATTGATCTCATTTCAAAATCTTGTTATGTTTGACTCTTTTCAGTCTTATATGAGATTCTTTAGAATTCATTCATAAATCTCATGACATTGTACCTTGGATCGACATCCAGTTTGAATAATGCATTAGTCCCTTCACTTCTTGCTGTTGAGTTGATGAAAGGAAAGAAATCATGCTTGAAGTAAACTGGAACAAAATTCTTCCTATTCAACCACATGTCATGTAAATATTTGAAGCCACTGACATCATAATTTGTAGGCAACTCTCTGTACAAGTGCTCAAACTCTATTTCTATCAATGAATACCTAAGCATGTCAAATAGATCGTCATGCAACTTCTCATTGTTCTTCATTGAAAAAATCCTTCCTCCTTTCTCCAGAGCTTTCTTGACAATGTGAAAGAAGCAGTTGCGATGGACAGTGTTTGGTAACATTTTGGCTATAGCAGCCTTCATTGCTAGGTCTTGATCTGTGATGATAGTTTTTGGATGCTTTCCTCCCATACAGATGATCATTGTCTCAAATATCCATTCAAAAGTTTCAGTTGTTTCATCCATGATGAAAGCACATCCAAACAGACAGTTGTCCCCATGTCCAGTAATTCCAACAATCGATGCAAACTTAATGTTGTACTTGTTTGTGTTATAGGTTGTATCAAAACTTATGCAGTCTCCAAATTCATCATAGTATCTCCTGCTTGTACTATTGGCCCAGAATATGTTTCTAACTTTGTTTTTCCCATCTATGGAAAACTTGTAGAAGAACATTAGGTCTTCTCTCTGTTTCTTAGAGAACCATTCATACACCTGCTTCATGTCATTGTCTGATGTAGCCTTGTTAATCTTTGTTTTAGGTTGCTTACATGCTTCTTGTTGAATGGCGTTACATCTCCTCTTATATAAGATAAGACTGCCATGATCTTCCTGTCTAGTATGTTCACTCTGTTGAATGTTGCAACAAGCTCCTTCTCCATATCAGTCATTCTAATATGTGATTTGAGCTTATTCTTCTGATCTTTGTTTGCAAGTACATGGTTGTGCTCAAGATTGAGTCGACTAACTGTCCACACTCCTTTCTCAAGTGTCACAATCATTTCTGCGGGGCACTGGGTACATAATAGTGTACTTTTTTTCCTTTTGTTTGTCACTAGATTGGGTGTTGGAGGTGTAGCAGAATTCTTCCTCTTGTTTTTTATTGCACTCTGCACTCCTGGAACACCAGATTTATCAGCATCCTCCTTTCTTCTACCAAACATGTTGCACTTTAGTGTCACCCTTGTTACATTGCCATAGTTTTTTGTCTTTCTTGTCCTTGCACTTGTATGTGTGAAATCTGATCACTGAAAATCCCACTATATATGCATAGTCATTGTAGAATCTGTAGGCTTCTTCTGATGTTGCAAATGTCATTCCTAGCGGAGGAACATGTTTGCTAGCATGTTCCTGAGATAAACGTTTTGCTTCTACGATGTTTTGACTATCATTCTCAAGTTCCTGTAGCTCTTCTGATGCATTGATTGAGTTTGAGTCATTGTCTTCACTGTCCTCTATATCTTGTTGTCCATCTCTGTCTTCTGGATCTTCATCTTGTTCATATACTGTGTTTCCTTCATTTGGAAACTCAGTTACTGCTTTGAACTCATCATTTTGCAAGTCATTAGCATGATGCTGTGGTGATTCAGAGATCCTACTGGTAGTGATAAACATCTGGTTCTGTTTTTTTACAGGTAAGGAAAAAGTGGGACTATTAGATATGCACAAATGTCATTTTTCTATTAATCTAAATTACCAAACAATAAATACAGAGAAGAAGTTAATACCTGTAATGGAAATGGCTCTTGTAGCAAGTCCATGTAACTTGCTGTCATTTGTGATGAGAAAAAAATATTCTCATAATTGTTAATTGAAGAATTAGCATGAGACATGACTTGGTTCATAAGGCTTGTGTAGCTTGTTCCACCCTGTGATAGCACATAGCTCGTTCCTCCTCGTGATGTTATAACCTGCAAATACTATCACTCATCATGAAAAGAGAATTATAATCTCTGTTTTGCTCTTAGTTTTTTGAAAAGTGAGTTGTGGCTTTGGAAATCTTACATTTGTTCTATGTTTTTTCTTGTCCTTCTATATAGGTGTTGTATTTCACTGGTGTTTTTGAACTCTCCTGTTGATTGAGCTGCATATCATCCTAAGAAAAAATAAATTAAAGACAAACATTAGTAGTTTTAATCAATAATATTCCCATTATTAATTCGAGATATGTAATACTTCAGTTATTTACCTCATGAGTATAGTTGGCATTTACATTGTTTGAAGCAAAGTTGTAATAACTTTCAATATTCAATTCCAAATCTTTTTGTAAAGTACCCTGCATATAAGAAGGCAAATCAATTGAGCTTAGAACTACATAGGTTTACTGCACTAGGTTTGAATATATTTATTCAGTAAGGTAACCCCTTTTTTTTCTTTTCAAACCTGTTCACCATATGTGTTTGCTGTTATTTCAGAAATTTGAGAAAGTTGTAGTCCACTATCATCATAACCGATACCCATTTCGCTTAAGAATTCTGCATCTGTGAATTCTTCAAGTGTATCCTTATTGACCTGCAGATGAGGATGTTTGGATTAGTTTCTCCTGTTGGAGTGCTTACAAGTTAATATGATCATTGCAGGTTATATTAAGATCAAGTTAGAAACATGTTTAAAAAAACAGTCCTAAGTACTCTGATTTGCTGTTGAAATATTGTGATGTGTTGTACTGAAATGATCTCATAATCTTGTTTCTTGTATGAGCAGTATATTATATGCAGTATAGTATTGAAATGATCTCTGAATTTGAGTATTGTATTGAAATTGCATGTTCAATATGCAGTATAGTATTGAGATGATTTCTGAATTTCAGTACTTGTATGAGCAACCACCAAACTGGGTTTAATTGGTTTTTGACCTCTATTATGGCTTTACAAGTTAATTTGCGTATATAGCAAGTACTAGTTACAGAATTTGAAACATGCAATTTTGTTATATGTGATGTGTAATTTGTTACTTCAATTGAAGCACTAGGTGATATACAAAACTTGAAGATCACAGATGCAAAAATTGATTGTGACAGAATAAAGGAGAGAGAGGCAACAATTCACAAAATTCTTCAGGTAAATATCTTTTCTGTCGGCTGATCTTGTTTTCCTTTAGTCTTGTTCATCTTTTCCGGAATTTTCTACTGATTTTCGCCCTTTTTTCCACTCATCTGGATCCAGAATAGATCTGCGGCTGTTTCTTTCTTGCGGGAGGGTTCAGTGGTACTCTTGTTATTTTTCTACATGTACTTGTACGTGTTTTTTACTGGGCCGGTATTGTTATTTTGGTCCAAACGAGCAACAACTTCAGTTAGCGGGTCTCGGTTGTCATAGACCCGTTAACTTTTGGCGGACCCGATAACTATTATGTGGCTATTGGTTTTTTTCTGGACTCGTTTTCTGTGGTTGTGTACAGAAACAACAGAACCCTTGGATGTAGATCTTGTGGCTGACAACCGTCGCCTGAAAAAAGGTTAGATTTCAGGCGCCTGGAGTGTAGCAAGTCCCTATTTAGGAACAGAGAGTACGCTGCAAAAGTTATACTCGGTTTAAGACTTGGGTACTTCCTTGTTCACATTAGGTTTATACTGAATCAAACATTATTGTTAACTTTGATCATCTATTTTATGACCTATGTGTTATATATTATGAAAATATATTTCATAATGCATCTAAAACATAATATCAAAATCGGTGGTTAAATATATTAACGTTTGACTTAGAACAAACCTAATATGACGTGTAGCGATGGATACTTGAATTTATTAACTTATTGGAGCATAACTAGGGCTTAGTGTGACTTTTCATTACACCAATGATGTGGATTAGATCAATCTCAGTCGATAGTTTCATTAAGTTATTTTCAAAATTGACAAAATGTGAGTCAAAATGTCCTTTGGCAAAATTGGACTTAGATGTATGCAGTATTGAATTCTCCAATATTGCATATACAAATATACCAAACCCACCGCAAGCATTTCCCAATTGTGGCCATAAACGGCCGGACCATGCATGCTCATTCACCAAAATGCAGAATCGCACATGGACACGAGGTGGAAAGGAGGTGAGGTTGCTTTATTAGTTGGGCGTACATAAAATTTTAGCAGAAGCTCAAGAATTCCACTATAAGCAATGTAATCAAAGCCGAGAGTGGCAGCCGCTCGATCACTCTCTGTATAAACAGTGCTGACCGGCAACCTTTCCTGCTGCCCAAAACAACCCTCCCTCTCCGAGAAGAAAATTGCAAACAGCCGAAGAATATTAGACCCGTCGCTACACGACAAAGCGCCTGCCTGGGTCTGCGCCCCGCTTGACTCCACTAGCGAGATGCCCATCGCCTCCGCCGCCTGCGCCCACGTGTACGACGGCGATGCCTCCACGCCACGCTCACCGTCCCGGTGAGCTCACCTCCCCTAGTTAAGGCACCGCTCTTGCGAGTCATGGCTTCCCCTTCGCTGATCTCCCCGTCCTTTTTAGCGGCTTCTTCTGCGACTGCTCCCACCCTTCCTCTTGCCTCGTCAGTCGCCTCTAGCTACCTTCCCTCACAAGCAGCAAGCCGGCGACCTCGGCGCCGTCGCTTCCCCCCCTCTCCAAAGGCGCGCGCTTTTATGCTTGCGGCAGCTCGGTTCGTGGACTCTAGTAGTAGCGCTCTCCTCTCGCCCTCGGACCTTTGTGCGAAAGCGAAGATTAGATTCCAGTATGGAGGTGGAGGCGACGCCCACGACGGCCGTGTCGTCTTCGGCGGGGCCGCGCAGCTGCCGCCGCCCGGCCCGCCCGCCAAGAAGAAGCGTGCCCTCCCCGGTATGCCAGGTGATTGGTTTTTCCTTCTTCTTCTTCTTCTGTTTATTATTGGAATAGTCGTCGTCTAGTGGTCCGAGGTGCCGGCACGGGGGTAGCTCTTTGTCGTGATCGATGGCGACGGCGCCGTGGTGGTGGTGCAGATCCTGACGCGGAGGTGATCGCGCTGTCGCCCAAGACGCTGATGGCGACGAACCGGTTCGTGTGCGAGATCTGCAACAAGGGGTTCCAGCGGGACCAGAACCTGCAGCTTCACCGTCGGGGCCACAACCTCCCGTGGAAGCTCCGGCAGCGGAGCGGCAAGGAGGTCCGGAAGCGGGTGTACGTTTGCCCGGAGCCCAGCTGCGTGCACCACGACCCGTCGCGCGCGCTCGGCGACCTCACCGGGATCAAGAAGCACTTCTGCCGCAAGCACGGCGAGAAGAAGTGGAAGTGCGACAAGTGCTCCAAGAAGTACGCCGTGCAGTCGGACTGGAAGGCGCACGTCAAGACCTGCGGCTCCCGCGAGTACCGCTGCGATTGCGGAACCCTCTTCTCCAGGTCCGTCCTCCTCCCTCTCTCTCTCCATGAATTGCCCCGTTGACTGACTTGTGCTTCGAGTGCGCCACCACGGTTGCAGGAGGGACAGCTTCATCACCCACCGCGCCTTCTGCGACGCGCTTGCCGAGGAGAGCGCCAAGGCAAGGGCGGAGGCGCCTCCCGCGGAGGATGGGAGCTCGGCAACCGCCGTGGTTCCGCCCCCACCTCCGCCCCCGCTGGCGCCGGTGCCACTGAGGCAGCAACCACCCCCGCCTGTGCCACATCATACGGAGCAACGTAATGGTCAGTTCACATCAATGCTTATCATCTTGCCGTATGCTCATCCGGCTGTTGTCAAATTCGACTGTACAGTAGGAGTACTTACGGGTTCGATGCATCTTGCATGTGTTGTTTGTGTAGACGGAGGGGAATTCTCTCTCTGTTTGATGGTTTTTGTCAGGATCTGGGAGAGCTAAAAAAAATGGGGTGAAGCACTGTGTTCTTGCACGCGTCTCGGGGCTCGATTACACCATTTCTCACTGGAGAGATCGGGTGACGGGGATTAATAAATCTTTAGGACTGCGTTTGTGGATTGTTCGGGCTCCGTTCTGGGATCATGCAAAGTTGCTCCTGATTACGACATCCAGAACGCCTTTCTGAACTTCTCAGAGCATTGAAATCCGACGATAAAAGTGCGCCCACGCACGAACACATGAAAAAGATGCCATCATGGCCTCGTTGCTTTCTGCATCTTCCGAGCTTTTAGCGCTTTACACTAATCAATCTGGTTTGAATCTAATCCTTGCTCCTGATTTGCTAATGCTCGGTTGCAATGCATGCAGAACCAGAGACCAACGCCACTGAGCCCGTTCAGTTCGCGCCGCCGCCGCCGCCGCAGGTACAGGTGCCGGTGCTTTCGCAGACTTCGGTGAGCGCCGCCAATATTAGCGCCAGCAGCAGCAGCAGCGTCGCGGGGACGTCGCAGAGCCTGCTCAGCGGTATGTTCGCACCGTCGTCCATGGCCTCGGCGCCGCAGTTCCCAGACCTCGTCGGCGGGGTTGGTCGCCCGGAGCGGAGCGCCCTGCCAGCCAAGCCCCCGTCGCTGTGCCTCGCGACGGAAGCGTCGTCATCAATCTTCTCGGCACCCGTATCCACCGAGCCGCGACAGCAGTTCGCGCCGCCGCCGCCTCCGTCTCCGTCCCCGTCCCCGCACATGTCCGCCACCGCGCTGCTCCAGAAGGCGGCACAGATGGGCGCCACCTCTTCAAGCTCCTCGTTCCTCCGCGGGCTGGGCCTGGACGTCTCTTCGTCATCGCCGGGGCCGTCGTCGTCAGGCCAGCACCACCACCACCACCACCAGGAAGCCATGCAAGTGTCACTCCCGGACGCTTGGCCGCCGCCGCGGCTAGAGCCGTCGCCGTCGCCAATGCTGTCGGCCGGGCTCGGCCTCGGGCTGCCATACGACTCCACCGGAGCTCATCAGGTGTGCCTGCCGGAGCTCATGATGGGGCAGTCGTCTCTGTTCAGCGGGAAGCCGGCTACGCTGGACTTCCTGGGGCTCGGAATGAGCCCGACGGGCGAGCCAGCAAGCAGAGGTCTCCCCACGTTCATGCAGCCCATCGGTGGTGCCATCGGCATGGCCGGGACAGGGGTTGGCGCCGCCGAGACGTTCGGCGCCGGACGTGGCCCGCAGGCGACGCCGTGGGAGAGGAATACGAGTAGCTCGCCAATCCTGTAACACACTGGGGTAGCGAGTAGTAGTTGAACCCCAAGCGCTGTTATTTTGGGCAAAGGAGGAGGGATCGGAAGAGGAAAATAGTAGACGCCAGGTTCGATTAGCAGCTACTAGTAGTCTCTTCCACTGTCAGTTCTTGCTGTTCTTTGGTTTCTTTTAGCTCGGTACGAAGTTTACAAGTGAGAGCTGCTTTGCACTTCCTACTTCGTCTCAACAGTTCTTTCTGCTCTCTTTCCCTCCCGTGGCTTGCCGTTGTCTCTTCCCGATGGCTTCCTTGCGCTTGTCATCTTGCTTCCACTGCCGCGGCATTTAGGGAACGTTTGGTAGTGTTGCTGAGCTGGGATATAGCTCAGCTGAGCAAGCTTGCCGGTTTTAGCAAGGTGGACCTTGCCGCTGCTGTACGATTGGTTCTTTTGCCAAGCTAGAATCATGGTTTGGTTGCAGACATAGTTTGCCGACCTTGCCGCTGCATTTTTCTTTGTAATTTGGTGTCCATGTATATGGAAACAGGTACAAGCATGCTAATCAAATTGTTCTTAATTGCATTCAGAGAAATCCACTAGTACAATTAAAATACTAGAAGACATTGCAACACAAAATAATAAATAGTTTCATAGATGACAACACACATTAGCAATGCCTTACATTGTGCTTATTTCCGTCCAGCAGTTCTTGGATAGTTCTGAAACCAATTCTGTTCACTATATACTAGTTCATCAGGCCCCCATTTTGTAACACCCAGTTATGAAGAATACAACATGCTATGACAACTCGTACTTGTGAAGGGAAGGGATAATATGGTCTTGTAGTCAGAACTTTGAAACGATTTTTTAGTGTCCCAAATGCTCTCTCGACAGTAGTGCGTAGGGATGAGTGCCTTAGGTTGAATAGCTCATTTGGTGTCCACGCTCTATTGCCCCTCCACTCACGCAAATGGTATCGAGTTTGACGAAAAGGAGGTAGAAATCCTCTCCTTGCTGCATAGCCAGCATCTGCAAGGTAGTATTTACCTACCAGGCCATTGGGAACATAATTAATATCACTAAGTTGTATATGTAAGCGTTCCAAAGGTAGACTAGACACCAACCTTGAGGAACTCGAAGGCCATTTGGATGCTCAAGAGAATGTCGTAGGACTGTGGAATCATGTGCGGACCCCTCCCAACCAGCACATACATATGTGAACATCAAATCAAAATCGACCAATGCAAGAACATTTTGGGTAGGAAAGCCTTTCCTACCACGGAACCTATCTACAATCCTTGATGGAACATTACAAGAAATATGGGTACCATCAATTGCGCCGATGCAATCCTAGACATTCAATTGGTATAGGAATATAAGTACATAATAATATATTATTAATAAGCTATTTTGATATAAATTAGAGAAGGGTTGTACCTTAAAATAGGGATCAAACCGAGGATTGCCTACAATTTTTGATGGTATATCAAGAGAGCGATGCCTAAGCATTTCAGGTCCAAGTTGTCCAATTGCATATAAAACTTGATTGAAATATCGGCTAACAATTTCACCTGACCTTGTGAAATGAAAACTAATATCACTGTTTTTCTTATGATGTCCTACAGTAGTGAGAAACATGACAATTTGTTCCTCGACGGTACAATGCCAAGTATCTCTAAGTGCTCCCATAGTACGCACTTTTAGACACAACTTGAAAAACACTGTCTTGCCCATGCGCAACTCTGAGATGCAGTGTTTCTCCTCACCGCAATACAATTTTTGTAGATATTTCAACCTTTCTTTATTCCTCTCTAACAATGAGTATCTTATAGGATCACCAGTATTACGTCGATATATCACCAATATAATCCATGCTAAAATAGAAGCGCTAATGAATCCAATCATTCTATTAACAATAGCACTGTCATCCATCTATAATAATCAAACAACAAAGGACAAATTGTTAAACTACCAAAAAATACAGAGTAAAAATCAAATAAATTATTTGATACAGAGGACATATGTAGGGTATCACGAAGTTCATACAAAAGCACACTAACTACAAGATTTTCACCATTTGCTTTAGAAGAGAAAGAGAAAGACCTATATAAGATCTCAGAAACTTTAGTCTAGATAAATACTTAGGGGATCAAATAGAAATCACAATATTATAGTTTTAGATCTGCAGATTGCAGTGTGCTGCGCACACACCAAATCAAAGCCCAATCGTAAAACACACGAAAAACTATAAAATATTAATCCGCAATCTACAGTAGTCCTCAAGCGCACTCCAATCACAATCTATTTCAAAAAGGAAAAAAATAAACATTAAGGATTCATTACATACCTTGCAATCCGAAGAAGAGGAGGAACCTGCTCTCCGCCCCCTGCTGAAGAAGCCTCAGAAAATTGATCCGTCCGTCTTGCAGCAGTCAAGTTGGAGAGGACAAATGGAGCTGCTGGGTGGAGGTGCGTGCAAACTAAGATCTGGCTAGATTTATGGAGGTGTTTGTGACACCCTGTGTCAAGCTTGTATTAGGATCATCATTAACCACTAAGCACAAGCATTTCATTGCATTCATGTTGGCACATGCTATCATTTCATGTGTGTGTTATAATGTTTTGAAACTAGAATTAAATAGGTGTTTTGTGTTCAATCTTATGATCAACCTGTTTAGCAAAACCTTGCTATGCTTAGAGTAAAGTATGGTTTGCTTTATGTTTTTTTTACCCTCCTTAATTTTATCTGTTAAAGAATTAAAGTAATTCTTTTCCTAATTAGCTTAAATAAGTTTTTAATCCTCACCTCCTGAACTAATGGTTTTCAGGATTTATGATCTACATGAAAAAGGTAGAGAATAATATTCTGAACAACTTTGGTTTAAGTGTCAAAACTTGGTTTGGAGTTCTTGAAACTGTTTTGAAGCAAATTCAGTTTGAATCAAATAAAAGAAAATGAAAAAAGGAAATCAAACTGGAACGCGCCGAGTTACCGCTTTCGGCCCACTCGGCCTCGCCCGCCGCTTTATAACGTGACGGACTGAGGGTCGAACGAACGACCCCGGGCCAGAGGCTCGATCAGCCGATCGACCCCCCCCCCCTCGACTTCGACCCCTCGAAGTGACGGACAGAGGGTCGAACGAACGACCCCCGAGCACGAGGCTCGATCAGCCGATCGACCCCCTCCCGCGCGCTCACCCGCGCGTTGCACAGCACACGTGCCGCGCACGTGCCCAAACGCACGCGCTGCGCACGCCCGCGTGCACTCGCCCGACCGCGGCTGAACCGTACGTCGGCGTCGTCTGCCGCGTGGCCGTCGATGCCTGACCGCGGATGTCGAACACGCCACGCCGCCACTGTCGCTCTGCGCCGCACCCTGCGGCCCTGCACCGACATCGCTGCCGCTGTCGCCCTGAGTCGTGTCGTCGTGTCGCATTGACGCCGCCGCAGCGCCTGCCGCCGACCAGCCACTCGCTCTGTCTCAGTCGCATCCGCACCCGCGCCCGCGATAACGGTGCTAGGACCGAGCCTGCATCGCATCGCCGCCGCTGACGCCCCTGCTTCGTCGCCGCAGTGTCACGTCCGATCAGCTCCACGCCTCGTCGCACTCGCAATCGAACGCGAATCCGCGCTAACGGCACGTCGACCAAGTTCCGCGCTCTGTCTCGCGCGCTGCCGCCTCTGCCCTCGCGCGCGCAGACACACCAGCGCCGCTGCCACCGCCGCGCCATCGCGTCACAGTCCCCTCTGGCTGCGCCGGTCGGCCATGACCGTGCAAAAGGGATCGCCTACACCTCCTCTACCCTCCCACAGTCGTTTGCACTCATCCTCACTCGCTCACTCGCGCGCATTGCCTCTGTTCTCGCCGCAGCGCCAACAGCACCGCAACGCCCCCTTTCAAATCCGCCACCACCCGAGCTCCTCTGCTCGATCCATCTTGCACTAGCTTTCGCCTTCGCCCCGCACACACGCTGCTCGCCTCTTTTTCACCAGCCGAGCACTCTAGTCGTCGGAACGCCTCCGCCGTTTCTCGGCCCCGAGTCGCCACCACACCGACCAAACGGTGTTCACCCCTCGCCGTCTCGCCCCCGACGCCTCCATCTCCGTGGAAACTTCACCGGAGCTAGCAGAGGTAAAAACACCTTTTCCCTAGCTCTAGTTCGCCCTAAATCAGCACAACGTTGTTGGTCGTGCGCCATTGCCGCCGCCGCGGAGCTTGCACGTGGCCAGGATTCCACAGAGCCCCTCCGGCTCAACCAACCCTCGAACCACACTCACCACATCACCGCGATGCTCACGCAACCCTGCGCCGAGCCTCGCATCGCCGGTGATCACCTCGCCGCGTCGCACCGCCACCGCACGCCGCCGGCCACTTTTATGGTCGCGCCGGTTCAACCAACACCACCAGTGGATGCGCGTCATCGCCCCGAGCCTAGCACGCCCAACCCTACCGCCGGAGACCTCACCGCCGGCGAGAAAGCGCCGGTCAGCACCGTTCCCTCCTCCCTGCTCACTGGCAGGTGGGCCAGAGTTGACCGCGAGCCCCGCTTGTCAACTCTCTCCCGCCCGCGTGTATTGGGCCAGACCCAGTACAGTTTCCCCACGGGCCGGTTTCCGAAATGAATTTCCTTTTCCTATATTCAGTAATATGCTAATGCTTTGTTTAATTTATATCTAGAGTTTGGTAAATCCTAAAATGGTGAAATCAATTTTGTTAGACTCTATATGTTATGATCTTTATGTTAAAAATATAAAAATGATTTTTGGAGAATGTCTTTAGTACTAATGATTAATTAGTTGTTTTCTGCATATATCAAAGTTATTTGTGTTCCTGCTTAAAAGGGTCAAATAAAAATGTAAGGTTTTTATGCTAGCTCTTATATCCTGTGTAGAAGCTAGGAAAAATGTAACATGCCATGTTTCTATGTAAGTTTTATTTATCATCTATTAAAATGTGTTTCTGCTGTTTTCTTAGATTAATTCCTGTGGTAAATATGTGCATGTATAAATCATGGAACTTTCTTGATAAATATTTTTTTAGGTATAGATTCTGCTAAAAATAAGTTATAACATGTTTTACCCTGTTAGCTAGTAGCTTTAGTTCTAAGTGATTTTTCTGCATTTAATTTCATCTTTTTGTATCTGCTAGCAGGTAGCTTTGCTATGAGTGATTTTTTGCAGTAGCATCTAGTAGGCTTGCTCTGTTCCCTATAATTTTGGTAGATTTTTCTGAGTAGTTTATAATAGGCTTGCTGTGTAAAGTAGCTTTGTGGTAATTAATTGGTTAAATGCTTAGAGTCACTTTTAGTGTGCTAAATCTTGTTCAAGCATCATCCCTGCACCATCAAGTTACTTATATATGCATTGCAATCATTTAGGATCAGTGGAGGAACACCAGGAGCCAACCCCAGCGACGGAAGTCCAGGAGGTGCAGGAGCTAAACGAGGAGTACCACGAGTCCGACACTAACCTCCCCGAGTGCCCTGACCACCAACCCTCCACCTTCACTCAAGGCAAGCCCCAGAGCATCCTTAAGCCTCCCAATATTTGCAATTAATCTACTTGAATATTTTATACTGTGATGCATTAGGTGACAGGAGTTGTTTGAATCCCAAATTGATGCATTACCTTCCTTGATTATTGTTTTACCTACCTTGTTATCCTGATAATAAAAGTAAAAGCAATTGCTTAACCTGCTTAGAATAAATGGTTACATTTATATTTATGTACGTATTATCCCTTGGGATAATACTATCACGGTTGGCTATATTTGCTATCGTGGAAAGAACCAATGGTAGTAATAAAATGCGGTCAACTGGAAGGAAGAGGCACCAAGTGGTTTAGACTTGGGGGCAGTCCGTCCGTTAGATCGTATAGGTTTGTATACGATGGTGGCCCTCTTACATCTTTGAATGCGCCCTTTCACATAGGGGTCGTCGGGAGTGTCGACCCCGAAGCCGAGTAAACACTGTCCGGGCCGGCGCTCAATCTGCTGTGAGCATCCTCTAGTTTGTAGATACGACCTGCCCCGTGGTGGCTAACTGATTTCTACAATTGGGTGGACCAATGCGAGCCCGCGGCGATACTACCTGGACTTTGTTGAGCGGTAACCCAATGCATGGACCCGACGGGGAAAGTGTGGGCGTGTGTTAAAGGTAATCTTGCTAGCTGGTTGTATATCGATTCGAATTGCCGCCCCCCACTGGATATGGGGGATTATGCTAAGCTTCACCACGGTACAACTCCATATGACATCGTAATGGTTCTACTAAAATATTGATGAAGGAATTGGATATATGTTATTATATTGTTTGAGTAGTTCAAGTGAGTGCTCTAGTACAGGTGCAAACCTAGAGATAATAATAGGATGGAAAATGGCTGTTCTCTAATCTTTAGTTTCATCTTGTTCGCTTTTCCGCAAAAGCAAGTTTACCCAGATCCACATAAATAGCCTTGCATACCCTTGGAGTCTTTATTTTCAGTTAGACGGGTAAGTCTAGCTGAGTACATTCCCGTACTCAGGGTTTATCCCGTTTGTTGCAGATGGTCAAGTATACGTTGGCTATTGTAAGCACTGTCTCTATCCTGTCGAAGGAGAAGAGGAGTAGGCCTTGGGCAAGGTCTTCTACGAGCTCATCTTTTGCTGTTGTCAGACATGACCTCGTGGGCACCCCTATCTTTTAATAATTTTAGTGTGGAGTAAAACTTTGGGTTCAGTTTCAAACAATGTTTTATTCGCCCACAGGTGTTGTGGCGTAACTACTACTTTTATTTGGAACAAAGTGTTGTAATAACTTTATTCGTACTTCAAGTATTTTTGGTTTATTTGTGGCTCGTTCGAATGTGCATACCTGAGTTTGCGTGATCTTGGTTGGATATACGATTTGTAGAAATCCTTCGAGATTTCCGGACTACCGGGATTATATGGGCTCAAGTGCTTTAAGTGGCAGTTAAATCAGATACTTTGGCACTTGATCTCTTATAATTTGGACGGTTCTGCCACAGCTGGTATCAGAGCCGAGTTCAGGTATCCTCATTCGATTGAGCAACTTTTTCAACGAAACGGGTATTTCAAAACTATTTTTATAAACTGATTTTGAAACTTGGGTGCCAGAGTCTAGTCCTTAGCCCTATACTAGGAAATCAGGTGGCTTAGTTATACTAACTTGGTTCAGGGTTTTTGCTCATGCTGGATCTTTATAATTGTCAGGGTATCATTCTTGGGAAGGATGATATTAGGTTCGAAAATCGCATTGAAAACTATTTGGGAGATGTGAGAGTAGACCTTCCAACCGTTGGTCAAGGGAAGTGATATCTTGTTACTTAAGGATGTGCGGGCTTTTACGCGAACATATCCGATAAGTATGAAATGTTGGGTGGGTTTTCTGAGCTTGGTGCATAAGGTTTTGGTATCTAACTGGTATGTACTTAGTGCGTATCAGGAAGTGCCCGGTGATTTTCTGCATTGGGTTTTGTTCTTTTTGGGCTGAGATGAAATTTCTGCAGGTACACTAACTACGCAACCGTGTAGAACGAATAATTGCGTAATGAGAGATCGTCTTGCCACCGACTAGAACGTTAGGACTTGCAAGTCATTCTAGTTGAGTGAGAACGTATTTACGATCATGCATCATGTTTATCTTCTTGTACCATGTCATCCCTCCCCTTAAATTGTAATTGTCCCCTTTTGATAAAAATGACCAACTTAATATCTGTCTCATGAGAGTCGAAACCCCTTTTTCTACAGATGTCTCGCACCCGTCTGACCGCCAGGAAGGCAACCGGAGGAGCAGGAGTTCCTCGCCACCCGTTGGCAAGGAAGATGACCAGGGGAAAGTTTTTGACGTACTTTGGGCTGCCAACCATCCTTTGGTGAGTTTTGCACGCCATTGGGTATTCCGAGGGCAGTGAACCCAAGTACTCTTGGCAGAAGCAGCAGTATGGTCAAGATTCTCTGGTCCAGGTTGAGGTCAGAGTGAAAGCTCTGGAAGGAAGGCCCGACTGGGCAGGATGGACGATCGTTACCAAGGGAGCTTGTGCTAAGGATGGAGCCAACAGGGCAGCATACCTAGTGCTAAAGGACATCATCGCTCGTTTTCCAGCAGATCTTGCAGACGCGTGGCCGGGAGTGTTCACACGTGGACCAGCTTTTCCTATGGATTGGATGCAGACTGAGGAGACGGCTCTGACAGGAGACGAAGATGAGCTTTTCTTTTGTGAGACCCCAGCCATGGGTGCCACTAGAGCTCTTCTTGGCACTTGTGAGAGTCTGGAGCGCAGTCTTGCAGATGTTGCGGAGACCCACAACGCCACGATGGAGAGCAAGCGCCAATTGCAGCAGGAGTTCGAGACAGCCGTCGAGACCCTTCAGGCAGAGTTAGCTCAGATGACTCTGGAGCGCAATCAGGCTCAGACTAGGTTGGAGGAGGAGATCGCTGCTCGCGTGGTTAGTGAGCAGTTACTTCTCGAGGCCACCAACTTTCAGGCAGAGTTAGCTCAGATGACTCTAGAGCGCAATCAGACTCAGACTAGGTTGGTGGAGGAGATCGCTGCTCGCGTGGTTGGTGAGCAGTTACTTCTCGAGGCCACCAACTCCAGGAATGAAGCTTGGACCGAATCGGAGGACCTGCAGGACAGAGTTGCAGAGTTAGAGGGGAACCTCAATGGACAGCAGGAGTACATCGATAACCTGCACGAGGCTTTCCACGCTCTCCACCAGCAGCAGGCAGCAGCAGTAGCAGCTGAAGCCGCCGAAGCACCTGCACCTGAGGAGCCTGAGCCACAGTATGGAGTGATCCTTGGTCCCAACTCACCGAACGAGGCCTTCGCCGACGAGCCCTTCTACGACGACAACCTCGACGACAACATCGGAGAGCATAACTACTCCGACGGTTACTGAGCGCTAGATTAGGGGTTGATCTTCCGCGCAAGGAGCTTTTGTATCATGATGCTATTTAAGACTCTATTTAATTTGGATCTTCGTAATGTGTAAGCCGAATTTGGAATTTAAGTCCAGGCGTTGTTCTGGCGAAGGATTTGGAATGTTATTTGTATGTTTATGATGAGCAATTAATTCTGTGATGTTATGTGGAAAGATGAATAATTATATCTGGTCGTGTGCTTAATGTTACATTTTGTATAGCACAGTATTTATTCATTGTTCAATATAGCATCACCTAATTGTTGCTTGTTAATGGGCTATACAGATGACGGCTAACACTCGTCGCACCAATCGGGGTGATGGAGAGGCAACCAGGGAGGACCTGCCACCACCACCACCACCTCCAATGACACCGGAAGCATTCTTTGGCCAGTTCTTGGGTAGCCAAAGAAGTGTAGAAGAGATGCAGCGGCAGATGAATGAAACGTTGCGCAACATTGCTGCCAACACAGCTCAGCAGCACAGGCAACAGCAAGGGGCCGCACCTAATCAGTACATTTCCTACAAGGATTTCATGGACACCCGCCCAATGATCTTCAAGGAAGCTACTGAACCGTTGGAGGCAGATGAATGGCTGCACTCCCTGACACAGAAGTTTTGGCTTCTGCGCCTGACAGAGGAGCTAAAGGCGGAGTATGCCGCGCACAGGCTGGAAGGACCGGCAAGCATCTGGTGGTCCCAGTACCGTGATAACCTGCCTGCCGGCACTGCAGTTACATGGGACTTGTTCTCCGCAGCTATGCGCCGTCACTACATTTCAGAAGGCGTGATGGAGATGAAGCTTACCGAGTTCATGAGACTGTCCTAGGGTACCAGGTCAGTAACAGAATACCTCACCAGTTTCAATAGGTTGGCTCGCTATGCTACTAACTTCGTCAACACTGACGCCAAGAAGATCGCCAGCTTCAAGAGGGTCATGAATGCCGCTCTTTTGTCCAAGATGGGAAACAGCTACCGCCTCACTGCGACTGCTTGAATCAAGAAACCAATGACAACAGGTTGCTTGCAGAGACGCGTCGTCGCATCCCAGAGGGAGGATCCCACCAGAATAGGGGTCCCAATGCTTCAAGGCCAGCATTTCATCCACCACAAGCTGGTGCACATTTCCGACCACCTCAAGGGAAGATGACCAATGCTCGTGCTCGTCCCGCCTACCAGAGGTCCTTCACGGCACCCCTGCAGCAGAATAAAGGTAAAGCCGCAGCACCTGCAGCTGGAGGTCAGAAGACGCCATATGTGGTGGGGCCATGCTACAACTGCGGACAAACTGGTCACCTGTCTCATTTCTGCACGAAGCCCAGGAAGCAGTTCAACTATCCACAGAAGCCTCGCACAGGGAATGTCCACCACACCACCTTGGAGGAAGTACTAGAGGGATAACCCGTCACAGCTGGTACGTTCCTTGTTAATCAATGTCCTGCAGTTATCTTGTTTGATTCTGGAGCATCGCATTCATTCGTTAGTGGGAACTTCGTGTTGCGAAGTCAACAGAAGGTGGTAGAATTGGAAAAGGAGTATCAAATTAGTGCCGCAGGAGCTGTCCTATATACTCGTAAGATGGTAAAGGAAGTAGAAATTACCATGGGGACGACATCGATATATGTCAACCTCATCGTAATCCCTGAGCTAGGTCTAGATGTAATCCTTGGTATGGAGTGGATGAAAGCTTGGAAAGTGCATCTAGATATAGCCCAACGGGCAGTATCTATCACCAAGCCACAGAACGGAGTTACCTTCGGGATCTTCTTACCTAAGAATCCAAATCAGCTGGGAGTCATGTTTTCTATCACTGCAGAGTTGTTGGATAAGATTCTTGTAGTTTGTGAGTTTTCGGATGTGTTTCCTAATGATCTTTCAGGGTTACCCCCAGCTAGAGATGTCGAGTTTGCTATAGAGCTAGCTCCCGGAACAGCACCTATATCTAGGAGACCATATAGGATGCCACCCAACGAGTTAGCGGAACTCAAGAAACAACTCCAGGAGTTGCTGGAAAAGGGTCTGATCCGCCCGAGTTGTTCACCGTGGGGATGTCCCGCCATCTTTGTGAAAAAGAAGGATAAAACCTTAAGAATGTGCGTGGACTATCGCCCTCTCAATGCGGTTACCATCAAAAACAAATATCCGTTGCCGCGGATTGATTTGTTGTTTGATCAGTTGTCTAAAGCCAAAGTTTTCTCCAAGATAGACTTACGATCTGGCTACCATCAGATTAAGATCAGAAAAGAAGATGTACCAAAGACCGCTTTTTCCACGAGATACGGTCTCTTTGAATATCTAGTGATGTCCTTTGGATTGACAAATGCGCCTGCGCATTTCATGTACTTGATGAACTCAGTGTTCATGCAAGAGTTGGACAAGTTTGTGGTGGTTTTCATCGATGACATCCTGGTATATTCGGAAAATGAGAAGGACCATGCAGAACACCTGCGCTTAGTGCTGAAACGGTTAAGAGAGAATAAGCTTTATGCCAAGTTTAGCAAGTGTGAGTTTTGGTTGACCAAAGTACCTTTTCTGGGTCACATCTTGTCAGCCGAGGGTATCTTAGTGGACCCCTCAAAAGTGCAAGAAGTTATGAATTGGAAAGCACTCGTTAACGTGCATGAGGTTCGCAGCTTTTTAGGATTGGCCGGATACTACCGTCGTTTTATCCCGGACTTTTCTAAGATAGATAAACCTATGACTAGGTTAACACAGAAAAACAAGAAGTTTGAATGGAGTATAGAGTGTGAAACAGCGTTCCGTACCTTGCGGACACTATTAACGACTGCACCGGTTTTGGCACAACCAAATCTGGAGGAACCTTTTGATGTGTTTTGTGATGCATCAACCATTGGATTAGGATGCGTGTTGATGCAGAATGGAAGAGTCATTGCTTATGCCTCACGACAACTCCGACCTCATGAAGAGAATTACCCGACCCATGACTTGGAGCTAGCAGCAGTCGTGCATGCTTTGAAAATATGGAGACATTACTTGATGGGTAATCTGTGCCACATTTTCACCGATCATAAAAGTTTGAAGTACTTGTTTACCCAGTCTGAATTGAATATGAGGCAAAGAAGATGGTTGGAGTTAATCAAGGATTATAACTTGGAAGTGCATTATCATCCTGGAAAAGCAAATATTGTAGGAGATGCTTTGAGCCGCAAATCTCATTGCAACTTGTTGCAACCCCTGTTAGAAGATGGTTTTGATCTAATGCACCCCTTGGTCCTAAATAATATTGTTATCCAGTGTACCTTGGATAGAGACATTATTGATGGACAGAAATTGGACAAAGAGCTTGTGCAAATCAAACGAAGGCTAGAAACCAGTGAATCTCTGAATTTCAAAGTGGATGAGAAAGGAATTCTATGGTTCAATCAGCGTTTGGTAGTACCTAAGGATCAAGTCTTGCGAGATAGAATTCTCAATGAAGCACATAACTCTAAGTTGTCATTCCACCCTGGTAGTAGCAAGATGTATCACGACCTGAGGACAAGGT
Source organism: Microstegium vimineum (assembly GCA_022036555.1). Classification (NCBI taxonomy): domain Eukaryota; kingdom Viridiplantae; phylum Streptophyta; class Magnoliopsida; order Poales; family Poaceae; genus Microstegium; species Microstegium vimineum. The sequence goes on from CM039139.1 coordinate 20,419,778, forward strand.
ATTGGTGGTCTAAAATGAAGTTGGATATTGCAGAATATGTGGCAAAGTGTGATACATGTTGTCGCATCAAGGCAGTGCACATGAAACCTGTCGGGTTGTTACAACCTCTTTCTATACATGAATGGAAGTGGGAAGATATCAGTATGGATTTTATCACAGGATTGCCTACCACCCAGAAAGGAAATGACTCTTTATGGGTTATCGTTGATCGCTTAACTAAGGTCGCTCACTTCATACCAGTCAAGGTTACCCATCGACTCCATCAGTATGCCGAGCTATATGTTCAGAATATCTTAAGGTTGCATGGTATTCCTAAGACCATCGTATCCGACAGAGGATCACAGTTTATCGCTCGTTTTTGGGAGCAGTTACATAAAGAGTTGGGAACAAAGTTGATTCGAAGTTCCGCTTATCACCCTCAAACAGATGGACAAACGGAACGAGTGAATCAAGTGTTGGAAGACATGTTGAGAGCATGTGTTGTGTCAGCAGGAGGATCATGGGAGAAATGGCTACCTTTGGCGGAGTTTTCTTATAACAACAGTTACCAAGAAAGCATTAAGATGGCACCGTTCAATGCTTTGTATGGACGCAAATGTAGAACCCCTATCAATTGGATTGAATCAGGAGATAAGGGATTCTATGGTACGGACTATGTGAAAGAAGCAGAAGAGATAGTCTGCACTGTCTCTATCTTGTCGAAGGAGAAGAGGAGTAGGCCTTGGGCAAGGTCTTCTACGAGCTCATCTTTTGCTGTTGTCGGACATGACCTCGTGGGCACCCCTATCTTTTAATGATTTTAGTGTGGAGTAAAACTTTGGGTTCAGTTTCAAACAATGTTTTATTCGGCCACAGGTGTTGTGGCGTAAGTACTACTTTTATTTGGAACAAAATGTTGTAATAACTTTATTCGTACTTCAAGTATTTTCGGTTTATTTGTGGCTCGTTCGAATGTGGATACCTGAGTTTGCGCGATCTTGTTTGGATATACGATTGGTAGAAATCCTTCGAGATTTCCGGACTACCGGGATTATATGGGCTCAAGTGCTTTAAGTGGCAGTTAAATCAGCTACTTTGGCACTTGATCTCTTATAATTTGGACGGTTCTGCCACAGTGTTGGAGGAAAAATCGCATGGGATGCTGAAGTACATGGCGAGATGAACGGGGGAAAAGTGGAGGTCGTTGCGGATGAGGTCGCTTCGCGCTCGTTTTTCTTCGGCACGAGCGTGATTTGCCGTTGGAGGCGAGCTGAATCGGCTCTCCCTCTGGAGCGATGCTTTTGTGGGCGAGCGGGGCAAGGTCGTCCCTAAAAGCTAGCTTTTTTTTGGATTACCAAACGCTGTGACTTGCCTAACGAGGCTATTATTTTCCTAACCTAGGATCCAAACGCACCCTAAGCACGCGGCACAGCGGCAACACGAAAGTGGATGGCGAAATTTAATGGAATTGGTATTGCAGCCTGGGGCGATTTCGCAGCAGACACAGCCTGGTGATGATGAACATTCAGGGTCGCGCCCCTGGAATGGTACAAGCGTTTCTCTCGCCACTATTCCTTCCTATCAATGCCGGCTCTGTGGCACCTCAGGGCCCAGGTACATTGCATGTGTCCAGTCCAGCTATTAAACTTTAGTTCAACTGACATTAAATTTTTGGAAAGCTAAATTATAGTATTAAATATAGACTAATTATAAAGTCTAATAGTATAGATTTAGACTAATTTGCAAGACGTGTCTATTAAGCCAGTCCATGATTGACGATGCTGTGATACAGAATAGATGTTAATAATGGATTAATTATACTTAATAATTAATATCACGAATTAGTCATGATTTTTGTAAATTATTTTAGAATTAATTCATGTTTAATCGTGTTAGTTATTATCTAAATATTTATTATGATAATGACTAAACTTTATTACTTCCAAACACTCCACCACTGTGCGAGCTAGCTGCTTTTAATAGGTTATCTCATTGGTGTTCTTTCGCGGTGGTTGGCTTCTTCACTCACTCAACCGCTTTGCTACACCTCAGCGGTCTTATATATCGTCTTATGCAATGTCACGTAAGATTTTTGTTTAGGTGGAGGAAAGAGAAATGTGAGAGAGAAAGATGTCGTTCTTTCACGAAACAACCACCTCATGAGTTAGGATTTAGGACTATGAGACAACTATTACACCATTATATGAGTTGTTGTTGCGATATACCTCACAAATTAAGTTTTATTCAATGCATAAATTAAGGAATCATGAGTTACTACGAGTTAACTTAAAAAATCAATCATTGTATATGCAGTCTGTTAAGTCGTCTTAAATTACGTGGCATTATACGAGACGACCTATGAGACAACACCAATGTACTTGTCCTAACTTCTTTGTTTAGGCCTACAGATACTGATAATTGCAGTAACCTACTCCTACATTTCTTTAGTTGGATAATTTCAACGGTTTATTTAAGCAGCAGCAACAACTTATCCGGCTGTTAACTTCCGCTCTGGTCAGCATGATTTTTTATGATTATGATTTATTTATAGGACTGATTTGTTATGAGCACAAATATTATTCTATAACTAAAAGATAAAAAAATATGGTTAATTATGGCCGATAAGCTCAAACAATACATAGGAGACGTATGAACTTTTGATACGATAGCTTGGCATGTCTTTGTCCGATCCAACTCTACATACAGGCAAGTCGAACTCTACATCACATGGAATGACTAGTGGTTGAAACAGCGAAAATACGAAAGGCAGCGACAGTACGTGTCATTCTTTGTCATGGACTGTGGAAGTATACATCGCAATCTACGGTGTGCAATGTAGCGGAGGGCAACGACGGAGTGCGACTGCTCATGGACTTTGCTCTCGCCCGTTTGGAATCATTGAGCTTGGTTGGAGACCGTACCAGCAGTTGGATAGATGGATGCCTTTTGAACACGGCAGGCCGTGGTTCTTTCGACTGCCACAGTACGTGTTGGATTGCTTTCAACTTGTGTGTGCGGATGACGCGGACTTTTCGTCTGTGCTCGAGTGCACTGCAATACTGCATGTGCGTGGTAGACTTTTTTTTTTTTTGCGTGTGTGTACTTGGTTCGCGAGCTGTGAATCAGTGACGGCCTCTACTCACTTTGAATCCCTGCGTCGACGCATACTGTGCTCTGGCGTGGCCAAGGGACGCAGAAGTCGCCCAAGGAACCGCCGAGTTGCTGTAGGCGAGCGGTGAGTAGCGCCGGCGGCTCTGATCGGTTGCATTCATGTCCGTTTTTTGCTTAATCAGGCTCCACGTGGTTATGCAGTGGCGGAAGCATTTTGCCCGATGGAGCTCACGTCAGGCACTTGCGGCATTTCCGTCGAGCAGAAGCGCTAGCCGCGTTTGCAGAGCGACGATTTGTTGTCACCTCGAGTCGACAGGCAGGAACAGCATCAGAAACCACAAGGACGACTGGATTCTATGGATCGCTCCGCCGGGGACCCGGGCCGGCCCGGGGCAGCATGGTGTAGTACCGTCACCGTCTCCCGAATTTCAGCGCTTTTTTGGCCCGCTCTACGGATAGCCTGCCAGCCGTGCGCCGCCTACTCGAACGCGGCCCGTCGGAGAGCCACGGGACAGGGCTGGACTGCGGCTGCGAGCGCGACGTGTTCAGATCTCAGACGTGGTGGGTACCGACGTACCGTACGCCGTAGGGTTACCCTGCCTGGCGTGCGTGCCCCGCCCGTTCCCGACGGGCCTACAGAGGGGTCAGCAGCCACCGGGAGTGAGTCAGTTTTTGTGGCCACCATCTAGTGTTGAATTCACGAGCGCACTGCGTCCTACTCCTTGGTTGGACACGTGAAAAAATTTGGCCAGGGTCCGGCGACCGCCGATTACGGGTTAGCCCCAGCGGGCAGGCCAGGCCAGGCCCCTACGCTAGATGGTCGTCGTGCCGTGCCGTGCCGTGCCTAGTCATGCTTCGTGTCTGACTGTCGACCAACGGTCGCGCCGTGCCGTGCCGACCTATGGCCCGTTAGACGAGAAACACTTCAAAATTTTCGTAAGTGTTCATATTTTTAGTTTTTAACAAGTGTTTATCATTTTTAACATGTCACGATTCAATTATTAGTTATCATAAATTATTTTAACAGCTTATTTTTACTGAATAAGCCGTTGAAATCACAATCTTCGTGCCGCTCCCGTACCGCCTCTTATATCGGGCCGTACCCATGCCGTGCTCGGGCCGGATCAAAACACCGTGCCATGGCCGTGCCGTCGGGCCTCTAGCCTCATGGACAAGTATACCCTACCCAAACGCAACGGTCCCCGTCGTGGCGTACTCGCGTGCGGAGAAGGAAGACTTCAGATCCGATCTCCCGCTTTTCCGGTTGATGCCACGGGCACGGAACGCGCGTATTCCGGCCGCGCTGACGGTTTGGCGGGCGCCGTCGCGCGGCGGCAGACAACGTCGCAGTTTCATCGTCCGCGGGGCGGTTTTTGGCGCATCCGGCGTCCCGGACGCGGGCACGGCGCACGTACGGGCGGGCGCAGCACCCACATGCAACCTGTGTCTGTGTGACGTAGTACTGGTACGGGCCTGCCGGTGTACCTGGCCCTGGTCCGGTCAAACGTGTCAGCTCGAAGTGAATGCCGTCCCCGGGCTGTCCTGACCCGGAGCACGACGTCAAGTGAGGAGGAGGAGGACCGGGATCGATGGATCGATTAAGGCACTGTTTAGTTCCAATCAAAATCTAAAATCTAAATTCTTAATTATTTTGAATTTCAAAATCCAAAATCCAAAATATTTAGTAGGGTGTTTAGTTCCAACTAAAATTTGTTTTCCAATGATAGAGATTATGAGGATGACATATAAATCAATGTAAAGATTCTCTTATTTTAGCCTCTTGAATCTAAAATCAAAAATGGAGAATGAACCATTTTTTGTCAAATATTTTAAATGGTGTTTAGATCCATTTTACAAAATAAAGAACTAAAATTCAAAATATTTTGAATTCCATATAAAACTAAACACCCCAAAGGGGAACAGTACGTGAGAACCAGTGAATGCTCGATCGAACCAAGCAGCCCCACCCACCCACGTGCCGGAGTTATTGCCGTGCCTGTCTGCGGCCGGCGGCCGGCGCCTGCCTCCGAGCTCCGGTGGACTAATAAGACTACGCGCACCGCGATACTGAAAACAATACTCGTGCTGGCTTTAGAGTAAAAATTGTACGCACCGCACCACTGGACAGGCGACGCTAAGCAAGCATGTACGCAATTGCTAGCGCAATCAGCAGACCTGCGTGCACGTACGGAGGAAGCAGCAGACATGGGTCCCATGGCCTCGTTCTAGGTGACTTGATATTTGAAGCGGTTAAAAATACTATAACTCACAAATTAAAAAACCAAATTAAACTTCGTTTAAATTATTAAATTTGTTTTAATAAATACTTTAAAATAAAATCTCACATGGATATATTTAAATAAAGTAATAAGTTAGCTTCACTATTAATAATTGTTATAAAGTATGAGATATAGAGAATGATGGGTGCGGAAAAAAATACATATAAAGAAAAGAATCTTTATGATTAGGACGAATAGAGGATAATTTTAGAGGATGAGGAGGACGAACAGTCTAACCTACAGTACGACGGAACGAATGCGCGCGTGCGGCACGGGCGCACGGCTGCCGTGTACTGTGGCCTGGTCTTCCGTTCCCGTCCATCGGCGCAGTCAGTGTGCCGGATCAGGCCCGGCAACAGTGACGGGCAGATGTTGCCGCTGTTCACTGTTGCTTTGCGTGCTCCATCGATCATCGTAGAAAGTGGCAACGTCCAATTGGCGTCCGTACTGGAAGTTTAGTACAGCATAAAAAACCGCGCCCTCAGTCCGTCTGGCTCACAGTAGAAAATTGCGTCAGAAATGACTTTGGGCGACTGGATGACATGAACTACAGCTCAACGTGCTGTGCTAGACCAGTAAGCGGTGGCGTTACGTCAAGAAACACGCTCAATATACGGGTAGGAGTACTCCTAGATGCGTTCTTGCAGATCTGCGCTGAGAGCCAGAAAGATAGGGAGACCCCCCACGGCAAAGGAAACGTTGGGTTGGGAACTTGTTCGTGGGACAATAGGACAGTTTTAACCTTATTAGTAGCAGGAAGATATTCCAAGAAGAGAGAAAATCATTCACCCTTGTCATTTTGATGAACCTGGAGCAGTGGTGCTTAAGTTATCGGTAGCCAAACTTTGGACCACAGAACTAAGGTTAGAAGAAAAATTTCCCCCAAGAATTTTTTTTAGAAAGAGTGTCTCCTATTTGTTACTACCTAAGTTCCTGAAATAATACAATCCTAAAACATTATCAAGGTATATGATCAATTGAAGATTAAAGGTATAAATGATTTTTCTATCATAGATCTTATTAGATTAATTCTGAAATAATATCTATATCAAATAAACCTTATTTGATTAATTCTTAAATATGAGTATTATTTACTAAAAATCGGATCAAACGTGAAATGCTTTAACTAACACGTATACCATAGTTGCATTCTTTTGAGAATAGAGGCCGGTATTATATGTCAAGGCAAAAACAAAAGAACAACGTGTATAAAAGGACAACTTCACACAAAATAACCTCTGAAAAACAAGAGTCAATCGAAGATAAGAACAAGAGAACATTCATTTTCTTATTTTGAGCTTCTATTGCTTGTCGAAGGTAAGATACTTTTTATTTATGTTTTGAGTGTTTCCCTAAACGCTAACGTTAAAGGGTCATCTAATGCTTGGCCTTTATTCAGGCTAAACAATTCATTCAACAAACTAAATAGAAATGTGCACCACAATGTAGTGTTTGCACGATGTTTAAACGGTTTAAATGGGCTTAATGATTGTTAGCGAACAATTGTTTTCACCCACCGACACCCAAGGGTGTGATTTAAAAGGCTGAGTGAACCAGTATTTTTATACCTAATAATATGGGCCACACAACATGTTGCTAGGCTTGCTGCAAATTGGAATTACACATAGTTTTGATTACCTAGATTGGTGTTTAATATAGCTAAAACTTAGATGACAAGTGTAGATAAAACTTGGGTGACACAACTTAATGACTAAATTTAATCATGTGTCGTCTAACATATAGACCACCAACATGAACTAACCATTTTATGTTGAACTAAACAAAGACTCCACTTTTTAGCCCACCCTATTAGATGGTTTTCGACTAAAGCTAGACCAATGGTTACCAAATTAAACACAGAACATGTCAACTGCAACAACATTCAATGGGGGTGGAGAGGGAGTGAAACATTGCAGTCAATACGGAAAACAGGTAGGTGTGCCATATTAAACTATCAAATATTAATATAATGAATCTTTTATATAAAGTGGGGATAGCTCAGTTTGGAGGGCGAAGATCTGAAGGTCATGTGTTCGATCCACGTTCACCGCATTTTATTTTTTGTTTTTTTTCATTATTTCCTAAGCCCAGCCCACGTATAGTCCAGCAGTTTTTCATTATTTTGGCCCAGCCCACGATATAGTCCAGCAGCCACTTCTGATTTTGTTTTCATTTTTCGTTTTTCGTTTTATTTTTTTTCATTATTTCCTAGGCCCAGCCCACGCTATAGTCCAGCAGTTTTTTCATTATTTCGGCTCAGCCCACGATATAGTCCAGCAGCCACTTCGGATTTTGTTTTCATTTTTTTTCTGAGCCCAGCCCACGATACAATCCAACTTCCAATTCGAATTCCGTTTTTTGTCATTTTTTTGCTTATTTTGATTTCTGATCAATACTTATCAACATAGCCAATCAAACAAAAAAAAAAAGCATTTTAAGAAAGTTCCAAGCAGGCGTCCCCTGTGCAAAGAATATATTCAGTTTATGACCCATTTTCTCATTTCACAAAGAAACTCACAGGATTTCTATTACCATAACATCTCTTTAAGTGTATACATACTCATCAATTCTGAACAAGAGTAGACACTTCGTGATATGCCAAACTCTTTGTATTGTCAAATAAAGTCCTTGCATAAGTGGATTCTACCCATGAACTAAACAAATCCAGCATGAAGCTTCAGTGCTTCACAGACAGTTCGGGACAAACCTTCTTAGCCTCAGTGTAAGTGAGGAGTTTGACGATACCGCAGCAAATCCGACGGCTGCAGCATACATAAGTCTTCAATCCTACTTGGACCCCTTCGTGGGCATTCTCCCCCCGCAGCGAACTACTAAAATCCAGCCCAAACCGACGCGCAGTTTCGCCGTGATCAGTTGGCCGAAACATTGAAACAAACAGACAGGCGCCTGATGCGATCCAATCCTACCCGCCGACACAATCACGCAAGGAACACCAAACGCGGCCTTTCGCGGGGTTTTAACCGTCGCTCGGAGGCCTTGCACAAACCACCCACCACCGGCAAACGGCGAACCGCGCTCGGTGCAGACGCAGAGCAGAATGTGGATGTACGTGGAAGCGGTCCCTCGAGGCCTTCGCGTGGTGCTGCCCCCGACAGCGGCAGCGGCAGCGGCGGCCATGGCGAACGGCCACGGACACAACAACTGGCACAGGGCGCTCGTGGTCATCCTTGTCCGCCGCCGGAGGCGTGCCCTTCTGCTGTACGCCGAGGCAGTGCTTGCGGTTGCAAGGCTCGATTCTGCGTTCCTCTGTTACTGGCTTTGCTTCACTGTGGGTGTGTTTGTGTCACTTGCCGATATTGCTCTGTAGGACCAGGCCAGAAGCCTAAGTGTAAGAACTTATCATCATGTCAAATTGTTAATAGTGGATCCAATATGTTTGGTGTACTAACTGAGGTATTTCGCAATGCATGAGACTCGATTTGATTAAATGTCATGCAGCTGTGTTTTAATTCCTTCCTTTTTCCAGTAATAATAATCCAGTTCAAGGTGTCCTCCAGCAGGACCATAATAAAACTGTCACAAGTGCAGACATTATGTATAGTCCTCTCTCACAAAGTATATCAAAGGAAGGACCCTGAATTAGAGCATGTTTTTCTTTATCAAACCATGTCATGACAGTTGTTTCATTAAGAATAAAGTGTTTCAGCATCCATACGTGAACGCTGATCAATCAGCATCAGCTTGTGGGCAGCATCCCGATGGTCTGTTGAACGCGGCACTTACAATTTACATGCTGATAATGAGACGATCTCGCTACCGAGGAACCCTATCAACTAGAGCATGTTTTTGTTTTGGATCGTGTTCTAGAGGAATTGGCGGCATCCTTCTTCTTCAACTCATCGAACTTTCAGTAAATGGCGATCTGCAGCTCGATCCAACGTGACTCCCGCTGCTCTCACGGTGTCACAGCCACAAGCAGGTTCCTGTCGGAGGCAGCCAGGCAGGAATTGCAAGCAAAGAAACAGTAACATTCGGTCCACATTAGCCGGCCGGGCCGGCAACAACCCAGCCGAGCCAGCGGCCCTCTTTCAACACGAACAAATGGTGGTGAGCCGGCGGACAGGATGGAGCGCCGGCCGGCCAGAACAGGGCGGTGCCGCTCACCATTTTGCAGGGAGTGCCACCGCCTCTTCACTTCACTTCGCCGCCGGCTGCAATGCAAACCAAGATGTATTTATTCCAGCACCACGTGTCCATTTTTAGCACAACTTTCTCGACCCGGCAAGGCAATGTGCTTTGCTGCGTCGCCATAATACTCTCCTAGTTCCTACTCGATCGGAAGCGAGCTGGTTGCAGCATGCATGATGCTGCCGCCTCTTCTGACGAACTAGTCCCTCAAAATCAGCGGGGGCGCTCGCATCGTCCACGGCTTTCTGCATGCTATCCTCACGCCTCCAAGGACCTATAGCAGCGGCCGGTGCGCCGGGCACACAGAATAGCAATAGCGACCGTGTGGTCTAATCCAACGCGTGGTTTGGGGGGCCCCGTGCCGTGTACTGCTGCAGGGGCTTGTGCCTTTTGTGCTCACAGCTCTCTGCTCTTTTGCCACATCTTTTGAGTTTTGGTCGACTTGAGCAATCAGCACGTATGAACATAAATTAAAGGAAGAATGCCGGCCGTCCCCATCTGCCCCTGGCTGATGGACAAATGGAACCCCGTCGGGAATGCCGGTGTACCACTGTGTACTACGTACAAAGCGCTAAAGATGTTTTGAGCGTTTCAGTTGGCTGGTAGTCGTCGTGGCGTTCAGGGACGAAGCCAGGATAATTTTAAGGGAGGGTTAATTCTTCTTTTTCTTCCTTCAGCCCCTCCTTCTCTTCTTCTTTCTTCTCCATGGCTTAGGAGAGGCTTAAGTATATCCATAGCCGGTAGGGGGGCTGGAGCACGGGTTGACCCCCGCTAGCTTCGTCCCTGCTGACGTTGACAAGACAGTACACGGTGCCACGGTGGTAGCATTTCAGTTTTTTTTTAAGGTGGTAGTAGTACATAGTGCTGTCTCCAGTAATAAATTTTGCAAAAACAAACCAAAATCCTCCTCCAGCAGCGTATACCGATACACAGAGCCCAGAACCCGCGTCAAGTACGACTAGAGATTGTACAGTACGTACATACGAACTGGCTCAAGCATCCAGGATGACTGGACGATCGAGCTAGAATATATTCGTGCGAACGTACAACCTTAGTCTGTGTTCCTCCATGGCTCCGTGGCTCGGTCTATTTTTTCTTACATTTAGTTTGATTTTACTCCTTTCATTCAAATTATAAGACATATCCTAAGAATCTTAGAGACTCAAAATGTTTCAATTTTGACCAAACTTATATAATAATATAATATCATTTATTATGTCAATTAAGTATCATTAGATTCGTTATCTATTTATATTTTTAAAATATACTTATTTGATATTACAAATATTTATAGTTTTCTCTATAATTATTGCTCAAACTTGAGGTATTTCTAAGATTTTAGAATGGGATTTGCTAAATTTCAGATGTCTAAATTTAGTTTCCTTCCAGGCGACAATTATTGCATATATTTTATACTAAAATTACAGTTTTAGTTCGTTGCAATTTATATAGACACAGTCTGCAATTTTTGATTTCAAAAATAAAAAACATGTTAAATTAAACTACAAACCTAACAAAATCTTATAAATGTTAGTACAAAGACAATTCAACAATTACAATTATTTCTATAAAAGACAAAAATTTAATATGTTATAACACAAAGACAAATAACAAAATACAAAATTAACAAGTAACTTATACTTAGTTGGTGGTATATTAATGTTATCTGAAATCAACTTAAATTTCAGACACCTGAACTATAAAAAAAGTGTTTTAGAATGTCTTATATTTAGGATGAAGGAAGTAGAATTTTTTGACTTCTTTAAAACGACTTAGATGTGCTTTAGAGCAAGTATTATGGTGGGTTGTAAGAAAGCTGAATGCTGAGGTGTAGGAGAGAGAGAAGGAGAGAGAGGAGAGGTGAGCTGTAAGCTTACAGCCGGCTTGAGCACAAGAACCAAGAAACTCTATGAGATAGATATATGAATCATGTATTAATAGAGTAGAGTGCGCTATTGTATGAGTGAGATGTGAGAAGGCTATAAGAAACCTTACAGCTAACCTGTAGGTTGTACTATAATACTTGCTCTTAAGGACTGAGGAAGTAAATGCACGGAGCAAAGTCAACTGCCGACATATTCGAATTTCGAACTGCAAACATTTGGCCGTTGCAAACATTCCGGTCGTTCATTTATTTCATCAGCATCTTCAGGTGATGAGCATGAGTAAATGTCACAATGTACAAATCTTCTAGACGAGGACGCAGTAAATAAATACTGAACTATAGCAGCCAGCCACCAATTAAGTACAACATCAATTCAGGCATTGTTCAGCTATTCTTTCTGTTGCTGATAAACTAGTTGACGCTGATTTTAATTTTATTGTAGAGATCTGATAACCTAGGAGTCATTGTCATCTTTATTATTATTTTTTTTTTGGAAAACTAACATTTAAAACTGAACACTAGCACTCCTTCGTCCTTCCTCACTTTACCAACTACAGTACTCTTAGTCTACTCCCTCTGTTTTTAATTAATTGTCTTTCTCACTTTCTGAGAAATAATTTAGATTAATTTTATATAAAACCTATTAATATTTATGATACGTAATTGATATTAGTTTTTTAATAAATTTATTTGAAGACAAAAATGTTATACAGATTTTATATAAAGTTTATATAAATGTAGTCTAAGTTGTGACACGAAAACTAAAAACAACGTAAAGGGATACCTAGCCGCTGAAAGGAACTGAACAAACCTGCTCAAAAGTTGTGCAAGAGAATCCAAGCTCCTCCAGGTGAAGGTGAATAAAGACGTTTTGAGATCTTCGAATCCAATTTCAGGCCACGTTTAGATCTAAAATTATTTGGAATTTTGACACTATAGCATTTTTGTTTGTATGTGGTAATTATTATTTTATTATGAAGTAACTAGACTCAAAAGATTCGTCTCGCAAATTACAGATGAACTATATAATTAGTTATATTTTTTATCTATATTTAATACTATATGCATACGTTCAAAGATTTGATGTTACGGTGATGTGACAGCGATGTCACATCACCGTAACATCGAATCTTTAAACGTATGCATATAGTATTAAATATAGATAAAAAATATAACTAATTACACAGTTCATCTGTAATTTGCGAGACGAATTTGTTATAGTGTCAAAATTCCGAATAATTTTGTATCTAAACGTGGCCTAAGAAGGACCTCACTCACAAAAAAGTTGGGCGTAGTACGTCCTAGGAGTAGACTCTATCAGTAAATGTATGTCGCATCAAATCATATCGCGTCAACTGTTTGCTTTCTTTTCTGCACAGCGTTTCCCGGCAAGTGAATGATGCCCGGACGTGAAGTGATGTTTTCTACTTTTCTGCAGAAAAAAAAATCTCCAGGTTTCTAAAAATCATTAAGCAAATACTACTACTATCGTCAAAGACATTATAAGTTTCAGCAAATCACCAAAGCTGAACAAATTGCTCTTTGCCCCCCGCCAAAATGGAGCCAACTCGATGCACCGAATGGAACGCAAGTGCGCGTCACATCCAACATGTTTCGGGCCATGCCTGCCTCGGTGCTGTGCAAGAAAGTACACCAGCAGTTGACGAGGAATTCGGCCGTGTTTAGTTCGGTACCGATTTGGTACGGTGCCCAGTACATTGTAGCATTTTGTTTTTATTTGTGAAATATTGTCTAAAAATTCTCAAACTAGGCTCAAAAGATTTGTCTCGCAACGTACAACAAAACTATACAATTAATTTTTGATTTTATCTACATTTAATACTCCATGTGTATGTCAATATTTTGATGTGATGGGAAATCTTTTTTTTCATAGTGACATTTGGTCCCGGAACTAAACACGGCCTTCATTTTTTTTTTGCGACCGGCAGTCTGCACGAAATGGCAATGCGTGTACGCAAAGCTGTACGAAAATACAGTAAAATTCAGTGAACACAAATCTGAAAGGAGAAAGCAGAGATGGAGTTGGATCGAGAAACAGTACCATACACTCACTGCATGTCATGTCACATCAGGCCAGACACCAGAGTCGTGACACCGATATCCACAGATGAACTGATGAACATGAAAACCCAGAGAAGAAGAAAACGTAATTTAGGCTATCTCCAAAAGAGTCGACCCAAACACGAAAGGCATTTCAACATTTGAGTCACGCACAGTCAGAAATACGTGGACCCAAAACACACGACCTCCAACAGCGAACGCAAAAAAGAGTGGCTCGCGGCTGTCATCCCCTCCGGCAGCGGCGTCCACGCCCGCCCGTGGACCCACCTCGTCCGAGCGGAGCCACGCCCGGCGGAGCTCGAGCCCGCAGCCTCGCCCAGCAGAGCCACGCACGCAGCCGCGTCCGGCAGAGATCGCGCCCACGGCCACGCCGGCGGAGCTCGTGCTCGAACCCGGCAGAGCTCGCGCCTACGGCAGCGCCGGCGGAGCTTGCGCTCGCGCCCGCCCATGGACCCGCCTCGCCGAGCAGAGCCGCGCCCGGCGGAGACTGCGCCCACGGCCTCGCCGTCAGAGCTCGCGCTCGCAGCACCCGGCAGAGCCGTGCTCGCGGCCGGCGGAGCTCTTGATTTGCATCACCTGCAGTAGAAGACCCGTATTTGCGTTTCGATTCGTATTTGCGTTTCGATTCGCCTGATAGGTAAAATAGGTCCGGTGTTTGGGTGCTCTGTTGGACCGGCGTTTTAGCTAGGCAAAACACTATGCCGAACGCATTGGAGACAGTCTTACATGTGCATTAGATCGCATTTTTACATATACTCTACCACCATATACTAGTTGCTTCACCTACTGTAATTAATTAACTGAATAGCCCATACGTGTGCGCTGAGCACGTTATCTAGTGATGAGACATGGCTGCAGCCTTGCAGCTCGTAGCGTCGGAGGAGGTGGCAGCGGCGGCGGTGCCGTGGCCGTGGGACTGCGGCGGTGGGCTGGAGAAGACGGCCTCCCACACGTCGCCGAACGCCGCCACGATGTCGCGGCGGTGGCGCCGGTCGTTGAGCGCCAGGAAGCAGCGGAGCAGGCGCTCGAGGCCGTCGGCGTCGTAGATGCCGCGGCCCACGACCATCTCCGCCATGGACCGCCGGAAGTCAGCGCGGGGGTCGTCGGAGCGCTTCACCACCGCGAAGCCCCCGGCCAGCGCCGCGGCCGCCGCGTCGCCCCGCGCAACGCCGGCGCTGTTCCGGCTCGCGCCCGTCGACGAGGACTCCGTCGTGGTGGTCGACGCCGCCGCCGTCGCCGACGCGTGCAGCGCCGACGACGACGCCTCAGCCGCGCCGCCGAACGACGGTTCGTCGTCATCGTCGTTGCTGAACCACCCGCTGTCCCCCGACGACCAGCTGCCCGGGTCCGCCAGCGTGAGCGTGCGGTGGAGCAGCACCCTGCGGCGGCGGCGGCGGCGCGAGTGCCGCACCCGGCGCCGCGCGTCGATCTTGAGGCGGGGCGTGTGGTCGCCGTCGCCGTCGGAGGCGCACGCGCTGGCGGCGGCCTCGACGACGTGCCAGCGGGAGCTCTTTAGCCAGCGGTACGCCGGCGTTCCAGGCGCCGGAGGGAGGTCGTCAGCGCCGTAGTCGACGGCGCAGCCTCCGGCGCCGCAGGCTGCAGGTGTCTGGGGCCGCCCCCGGCCTCGCCGAGGCGCGCGGCGCGGGCAGCACGCGCCGCCTGATGGGGCCGGGACAACGGGCGGGTGAGCGGTGGTCGGGAGGAGGGTGGTCGTGGGGCTGACCGCGGCGGCTGCCGACGGCGAGCGGCAGGAGTAGAAGAGGCGCTTCGCCATGCGTGGATCACTGGATCGGAGGTGGAGCGAGCGACGAGAAGCTCGATGCGCCGGGAAGGGAACTGCCCGGTGGCGGCGATAGGGTAGGGGTGTAAATGAGGGCGGGTGTTGGGTTGGCGATGGCGGGGTTTATGTTTATATTATGGGAAGCGTGTGAGGGATTGAGGGTCAGGGAACAGGGACACACAGACAGGGAGCTACCACAACCAGTACTCTGCTCTGGGATTTGCTGTCGAGTGTTCATCCTGCGTTTCTGCACAAGGACCTTCCGTGTGCTTGTACGTACAGTACAGTGCTTATTTTAAACGTCAAGAACCCAGAGCCATCCGGGCATATGATGGTGTTTTATTTGTTGACAGAGCACGTCTCTGTTCGTCATAACGTGCGTGCTTCAGTACAAGGTATTCTTGAGTCACTAGAAACGATAGGTATGAAATATTGGATTGGATTGAATTCAGAATGCAAAATATTTTGAGTGGACTGTTTACTTCCAATCAAAATTTGGTTTATTTTAGATTCCAATGATGAGGATTGTGAGGATGACACACAAACCAGTGTAAAGTTTGAGTTATTTTGACCTCTTGAGTCCAAAATTCAAAATGAAGAATGGATCATTTTTTGCTAAAAATTTTGGTTGGTGTTTAGTTCAATTTTACAAAATAAAGAATCAAAACCCAAAATATTTTAGATTTTATGGACAATTAAATAGAACCCAAATGCAGCAAAAGGAGATATGACTATCATGATCCGCTCCAACAGAAGGAGGCAAAGTTATACGCGACATATAATTTGAGCTTTTTATTAGATCCATAAATTATAAGAAATTTTGAGGTTTTCATAAACATATAATTAGGAATTGGAGGAGTAAATCATAACCCAACATTGGCACAGAAACATATAATTTGTAATTAGGGGAGTAAATCCTAACCCAACATTGGCACAGAAACATATAATTTGTAATTAGGGGAGTAAATCCTAACCCAACATTGGCAGAAGGAATCGGCGGCCTCACGGAAACTCACCAGAAGATCACCATCTCTGAGCTAGGCAGCCTTGAGTTGACCTGATAGATCACTATTCTGATCAATACTTATCTTTAAGAGCACGCATCAGAATGGTTTAGTTATATACTATTAAACAGATTAAAAAACCTTTGTCAGCGTAAGCTCACCGGATTTTCTGACATCGGCAGTGTTAACACACGACAATTTCCAGACACACGCACACGCCGCATGAAGCACCTGCTCCCAGCGCAGCAGATTTGTCTTTCGGCTTTCGTAGCACGCAAGCGCCAATTGTCATCGCCAGCACGCAACGCATCGCGTAGTAGCGAAGGGGTCGCTGCGCGGGATGGGACGAAGATCGCCGTCTCCACGCGCGCACGGCGCACGAGCCCCCGTGCCCGCGGCCTGGTTGGCTGGCAGCCGATCGAGACGCCGTGCACTGCCGGGCGCCGGGTGCCGGGTGCAGCGCGACCGCGCGGGATGGGCCGGCCGGGCGCTCAGCCTCACTGAGCAGCAGTCCTGCACCTTGCCTAGCAGTAGCAGTGTATAGCACGGTACTGTGCTGTGTAGGCGCCCTGCCCCGGTGACCTGGATAGCGACAGTGCGAGCGCCCGTGTGCTCGCAGGCCGCGCCGGGCCAAAGGAGATGCGCTGCGACGACGGGTTCAGACGGATCTAGGGGGAGAGCGCACGTGCAGGCGGACGCGGCCCCGGATGGGATCCCCGGGCGACCTGTTGTTGCGAGGTGCTTGTCCGGGCTCGCTTGTCGCCTGCCATGTCAATGCGCTCATCGCTCGCGGTTCTCCAAGTGGATAGAGCGTCGTTCGAGCCGGGCACTGCTCTGGTCTCCCCGGGCCCGGGTTCATCGGGTGCGTTACTTCGTCCGCACGCACGTCGGATGACGGGGACAGTCACAGATCGATTCGGGAATCGGGATTCCAGGCTTGCCGCACCCGGAGAACCACCGTGCATCCGTCCGCGCGCAGCTCCCGTCGCCGGGCGCCGATTAGAGTTTGCCCCGTCACATTGATTCTCTCGTCCCTAATTTGATCTATTTAAAATATACTGATTAAAAATATAATTTTTTAGCCGAAGACAACTTCACGTGACGAATCTTTTAATATAAAGTAGTTCATGTTTTGACAATGTTGTGCTACAGTAAACATTTGTTAATTATAGATTAACTTAGCTTAATAGAATCATCTTTTTAAGTCCCGCAGGCATGTAATTAGTTTTATAAGTAGTCTATTTTTAATACATTAAACTAGTGCCGAAATATTCGATGTGACACGGTAAATAAATTTCCCACGAAACCAAACACGCCCTCTGAGCAAGTATTATAGTGGGCTACAAGATGCTGAGGTGGAGGAGAGAGATGAGAGGTGGACTGTAAGTTTATAGCTAACCCAGACACAATAACCAAGAAAATTTATGAGAGAAATAAATGAACCCTATATCCATAGTAAAGTGCAAACCCTTGTATGAGTGGACTGATAGAAGATTACAAAGAATCTTTATAGCTAAGTATTGGTTGTATTATTACCTTGCTCTCATGCTTGTTTTGATTGGCGCGCCTATCAGTGGTAGTAGTATGGTGGAGCTTCGAGATTAGGTGTCGTGTCAGTCAACATCTATCGATCCCGGAATCGCATTGGTTGGCACAGAGAGTGACCGATTGAGGGTGCATCGGGGAAATACAAGTCCATGCAGGACAAGATGTCAAGCTATTGCAACCTTGAAATCCCTGAAAGAAGGTTTTAGTCAGCTTGACATCCGGCGGATCCCTGAAATCAACTATGCTTCCTTTGGGATTATCAGCACATTTGCTACTAAAGTCATTGGACCTGAAGATTTAGCACATGAAGAAGGCCCGGTGGACAAAGTTGGGCCTCGTTTGTGGAGCATGTAGATAGATGGCCCAATAGTCTAATACACGTATTAGCAAAGTGGACCTAGCCCATGCGAGAGGCGGTGTCTTTTGCATCTAACCCGATGGCATCCATGGACACATAGCAAATAGCATTCATATGTTTTAAATTAATCAGCTTAATGGCTACCAAGCTCATTTAGACTTGTCCAAAGGTAGTAACTTGTCTTCACGGGCCCAGCTATACCCAATATTTCAGAGCTTTTCTTGCCCAGCAGGAATATACATGAAAATTTTGTTTTGTGGTTGATGTTTTGTGCATTAGTGCCCAAAAATAGTTGTACTAGCTGTTATGTTGCACAATATGTTAAGTAGCTCAACTTTGTTCCAGCTCTGTACGGTACCAACAGCAAGCACAAGCAGGCAGCAATGAGCTTTATGTGCACAAGTCCTGGTCACTATTAGTTTGCAAAGCAATTTTGTTTAACTCTCCAACTATTAATTTCATTAGCGAAGCAATATTGGCTGTAGCAGTTTGCGTGTGTGTTTATAGGAGCAGAGTAGTTCAGTTGCAGCTATAGTCACCGTTTTTCAGAGAGTTAAGAGTACTAGCACGCGTGGACGCGCTGACGCCGCGCCGGCAGAGACGGGGAGCTGGGAAAAAGATGTCTACAACAGAAGTGCCTAAACAGTGTTTAGTTAGTAGTATGTGAACATTGATTGACAGTAACGATAAGTAGTGATCGGGAGACATTTAAAGGCTTTGTTTAGATCCTCAATTATCCCTAACTTTTCATCACATCCCATCACATCCCTATCACATCGAATTCCTATTTCTCATCACATCAAATTATCGGAACATATATAAAGTACTAAATATAGATGAAATAAAAAACTAATTGCACAGTTTTGTTGTACTTTACGAGACGAACATTTTAAGCCTAATTAATCAATGTTTGGACAATTATTACCAAATAAAAACAAAATTGCTACGGTGTGACGTGACAAGTGCTACAGGATTTTTTCACCCCATTTTCAGGATCTAAACACAGCCAAAATCTCGAACGGACAATTTTTTTGGGCTGAAAGACGCATGGCTAGTGCAGCGATCGAGCATTTTATTCATGGTTGAAGACTTATCTTATTTTTTTCACCCAATTTGTAGGATCTAAACACAGCCAAAATATGGAACTGACAATTTTTTTAGGCTGAAAGACGCATGGCTAGTGCAGCGGTATTTTCGGTTCAGTGGAATTCGTACATAGCAGCAGCTAGAGGCTTTAATTTGTGACATTGCCATTTCATGCAATAGTGAATCTATCTTTCAAGCAAATATTAGCTGTATTCCTTTGAGCAGGGGTTAGTTCCTAAAAGATATTCCTCTGAATTAGCCTGCGACTACTTGCTTAAAATATATCTCGTGGATGATGTACAGCTTAGTAAAAAATATTGATATGGAATAGCACTTTGGTAAATTTTAAACATTAATCACACCTAGCATTGGCCTTCAATGTTGCTTGTTGCTCTCAAAGTTGCTTCGCGAGCTATTTCATAGCTGAATTCTTCTCCCGGATAAGGGCAGATACATTGTTACACCTCAGCGGTCTTATACACCGTCTTATGCAATGTCACTAGGATTTTTGCTTAGATGGAGAAAAGAGAAATGTGAGAGAGAAAGAAGCCGTTGTTTTGCGAAACAACCACCTCATGAGGTAGGATACTATGAGACAACTATTACACCATTGTATGAGTTGTTGTTGTCATGCACCTCACAAATTAATTTTTATTCTATGCATAAATTAAGAAATCATGATGTCGGGTACGAAGGTAAGGGGTACCCTAAACCCTTCGATAAATTAACGCTAAACATAGCAACCATTTTAAAGGTAAGGACCAGCCCACTACTCGGTAAGATGCGGCCCGTCAATCGAGGGCCCCCTCTGCACCAACTGCGGCAACAAGCCACGGGCCGGCTCCACCTCGACGACGGACGAGGGGTCGAACGAACGACCCCCGACTCCACCTCGACGACGGACGAGGGGTCGAACGAACGACCCCCGGCTCCACCTCGACGACGGACGAGGGGTCGAACGAACGACCCCCGGCTCCACCTCGATGACGGACGAGGGGTCGAACGAACGACCCCCGGCTCCACCTCGACGACGGACGAGGGGTCGAACGAACGACCCCCCGACCTCTGCCTCGACTTCGACCTCTCCGACCCCGTCGACGCCTCGACCTCCCCCTCGACCAAGGGTCAAGCGGACGACCCTCGGACGAGGGGCTCAATTAACCCAACTGCTCCGGCATGGGTAAAAGTGAACTCACCTAACGACATGGGCGCCGCGTCCGCTGTCAAATCCGCCAACTCCACGTCCAGTCCCCGACTCCCGTCAACTGTGCCGCCACTGCTGCCACTACGCGAGTACGGACTCCAACAGTACCCCTCGGAAAGTGAACAGTGCGACCCTCGACGACGACTTCGGGAACGCGACGGAGTCACGCAGGGCTCGACCCCCCCCCCCCCTCGACCGGGGGGCTCGACCCCTTCCTCTTCAACAACTCCGGTACAGGAGCCGTCGCATCCGCCCCGTCCCGCTTCGGCCGTGGGACTCGCGCCCGCCTGCAGACACTGCACCGCGACGACTTCTACTGCTGCCACGACCAGGGACGCCTGAAGGACTGGAAGGCCATGCCGCGACAGTGCTCGATGTCATTCCGCCATAATACGCTGCCCATACTTCTACTATTAGGACCCCGTACACTCGGGTCTCCCCTTGGTCTATAAAAGGGGGACGCCGAGGTAGAGTAGGGGGACCTTTTTCCGACTTCTAGAAACTCTGAGGACCGACCGACCGACCGATCGGCTCCGACTTCATCTAGTACTCTGATCGGACTTTCATTCTCAGGGACCCTAGTCCACACTCCACACACACACCGCCACTCGATCGACCCCTCGGGTGGCCGACTCCGTGTAACACAGCTTGTACCCCCCTGTACGAGCACGCTTCGGGTGCGAGATAATACAAGTCATCCTCCCCCCGCTGGACGTAGGGCCTTCCTTGCCCGAACCAGGATAAATCTTGTGTCCATCTTGCATCACGTCTGAGAGAGGGAGCACGCGATATACAAATTTACTCGTTGGTGGTCTTGACCCCCGGGTCATAACACCGACACATGAGTTACTACGAGTCAACTTAAAAAATCAACCATTGTATATATGATCTGTTAAGTCGTATTAAATTACGTGGCATTATACGAAATGACCTATACAATACCAATGCACTTGCCCTAAGGATCATGAGTTTTTCATGAGATTATTTGTCGGTGTTATGACCCGGGGGTCAAGACCACCAACTAGTAAATTTGTATATCGCGTGCTCCCTCTCTCAGACGTGATGCAAGATGGACACAAGGGTTTATCTTGGTTCGGGCAAAGAAGGCCCTACGTCTAGCGGGGGGAGGATGACTTGTATTATCTCGCACCCAACGTGCTCGTACAGGGGGGTACGAGCTGTGTTACACGGGATTGCTCAGAATGAGCTGCGGCCTAAGGCTAACGGGGCTGCCCTAGGCGGTGGGTTGAGTGCTCAAGGGGTCGCTCAAGCAGCAGGGTGTATGTGTGTGGAGTGTGA
Source organism: Microstegium vimineum (assembly GCA_022036555.1). Lineage (NCBI taxonomy): Eukaryota > Viridiplantae > Streptophyta > Magnoliopsida > Poales > Poaceae > Microstegium > Microstegium vimineum. Next base: position 20,441,542 of record CM039139.1, read on the forward strand.
GGGTCTGAGTTGAAGTCTCGGATTAGGGATTTCAGGAACCAGCCCTTTCTTCTACCTCGGCGTTCCCATTTATAGACCAAGGGGAGGTCCGAGGGTACAGGATCCTAAATGTGGAGTATGGGTGGCGTGTCCGTGGCATAGTGCCGGCGAAGGGACGTCGAGCACTGTGCCGACATGGCCTTCCCGTCCTTTTGGTGCTCCGGGTCGTGGTGGCAGTGGAAGTCGCCGCGGCACGTCGCGGCACAGCTTCCGCAGACGGGTGTGAATCCCACAGCTGAAGCGAGACCGGGCGGATGGGACGGGCCCCATACTGGAGTTGTTGGAGGGAGGGGTCGAGCCCCTCGGTCGAGGGGGGGGGGGTCGAGCCCTGCGTGGCTCTGTCGTATCCCCGAAGTCGTCGTCGAGGGCTGCATTGTTCACGTTCCGAGGGGCGCTGCTGGAGTCTGTACTCGCGTCGTGGCGACAGTAGCAACACAGTTGACAGGAATCGGAGACATGACGGAGAGTTGTTGGATTTGACTGCGGACGCGGGCGCCCATGGCGTTAGGCGGATTTACTTTAACCCATGCCGGGAGCAGTTGGGCTGATCGAGCCTCCCGTCCGGGGGTCATTCGTTCGACCCCTGGTCCGTCGCTCGTCGAGGTAGGGTCGGAGCAGAGGCGGAGTCAGAGGGATCGAAGTAGAGTCCGAGGGGTCGTTTGTTCGACCCCTCGTCCGTCACCCGGTGTCAAGATAGGAGCCGGGGGGTCATTCGTTCGACCCCTCGGTCCGTCATTTGATGTCGAGGTGGAGGCCGAGGGGTCGTTCGTTCGGCCCCTCATCCGTCTCTTTCCGTCGAGGTGGGCCGGCCCGCGACTGGTTGCCATAGCTGGTGTAGGGGCCTTCGAGTGATGGGCCTTACTTTACTGACTTGAGCAGTGGGCTGGTCCTTGTCTTAAATATGGTTGCTATGTTTAGCGTTAATTTATCGAAGGGTTTAGGGTACCCCTTACCTTCGTACCCGACAGTAGCCCCCGAGGCCCCAGAGGAGTGATTGAGAACTCCTCTGGGGCTATGATATGCGTTTTTTAGGAGGGAGTAAGGGTTACCCGGAGGTTTTGCCTTCGACCTGCAGGGTTAGTGAGAGGTTCGATTCTCCGCGGGGTGCGCACGAGCGCACCCCGCGGGGGTAGCCCCCGAGGCCCTAGAGGAGTGATTAAGGACTCCTCTGGGGGCTATGACACGTTGTATCGAGGGGGTTTTTAAGGGTACCTGGAGACGTGGCGCCATATCGAGGGGTCGATCTCGTTTCCCAGGGTTTGGGCGTTCCTTTTCCTGAAAAGAGGAGTGTTCGAGGGCGGCTGTCGAACCCTACCGAGGGCCAGTCTTTGCTCCCTCGAGCATAACTGGAGTCAGAGCGCCCCACCCAAGAGGTCGACTCTGTCCGCTAGGTCACGAGTGTTTTTGACCCTCTTTCGTCGAGGGGTGTCGTGCGTAGCCGGGCCCTCGAGCCCTCGAATAGCTAGGCCTTCACTACCTCATAGCGTCCTTCCCACGGATCCTTGCGTTCGGATTGTGGGGTGAAGAGCATCGTGCTATCCTCGTTAGGACGAGCCCGAAGTCCTCGGTGAGCTGTTCTCGGGCATGAGTCCATTAGAAATGGTGCCCAGTACGGGTAAAAATCCG